>JAKSZP010000537.1:0-62600 GCA_022478985.1 Massospora cicadina
ACTGCATGGCAGGATCAAGTGACCGGATGACCCATTTGGCAATCATCAGGATAATTATTTGGATGGAGGCGCGCTTTGTCCGATTGATTGGCAGAATTTTGAATAGGAAAACAACAGGTGGAGTCTGCAACAAGGCGTTTGGGTTAATTGACTTTATTTTGGTGCAAAGCGCGAGTAGGATAGAGAATGAACCAACAACTGCCCATTGATAGAGCAGTTGCCTTAAGTATTGGGTGGTTGGGGATTGGCGATGGGGTTTGGTTGGCTGGTGGGTGGGGGAGTGGATGGATGGTTTCCAAAATCTTGGCAAAAATCAAAATAATTTGCTGATTTTCCCAAATTTTTGGGGCCAGACCAGGTTGATGGTATCGATCTAGGCCTTGACCATTTGAGTCAGGCAGCTCAAGCAGTTCAGATTTTCCAGATTTGTCATGGGGGCTGTGGCCTTAGTGCTCGGTTGTCCACAACCTGGTCCAAACTCTCAAACTGGTTGTCTATGCGATCTGAGCTTCTTAGATCCATTCTGAGGGGTGAGGGCAACTGATCTGAGTCACTGGTGGCCTGGTTCAAAACCTGAATTGAGTTTTGATCTGATTATTGGACCTAACCAGTCCAGACTGGCTCTGTTAGCCCAGAATCTGCAGGCTGGTTCTGATACTTGTGCTGGCAGTTTCTTCAAAATTTTGGTAAATTTTCCCCAGTAAGTGGGGGGTCCCAGGGGCCCACCCAAGGCATCTGGCATGCATGATCTCCTGGCAGGTCCCCTCTATTAATTTTATCAGTGTTGGGGAGGGGGGAGGGGAAAGATTTGGATATCTCTAGGTGGAAGGGCAGTTACCCAGCACTCTTCAACCATGTGCACCAGGTTGCTCAACTGCAACGGGGTCCACTTGGGCCTTTGGCCCCCTTTTGGTCCGAAAGGGATGCTGCTCCCTATCCAGTTGTAGGGGCTGGTCCCCAAGACTTACATCATGTGGGCGGGGTTGCCCTGGGTGACGAGGGGCATGGCCACCCTCTTTGGACCCTTTTTGCTCAGAAACAGGAAGAGCGACCAATCTACGCACAGGGGACATTCCCCTAGACTTACAGAGTGCTTGCTGATGGGCTTTGTCAAGAACGTTGGACATGTGAGCTGGCATACAGCAAGAGATACTAGATGGAGGTTGCTAAATAATGCCCCCAATCAGAGCCATAAGAGGGAGAATCAGATGCAAAACATTCAAGACAGTTGCTACTCTGGTTTCGTCAGGGTCAGATACCATTTTCAATAGTTCAGCAGAAAAATTACCTACATGCGCTTGACTTGGAGTGTGGGTCCTAGGGGGCCGTAGAAGATTTTTCCAAGCAGAACGTCTTATCAATAAGTAGAGCTAGGCATCTTCATCATAAAAGATTGTCAAGATATTTCTTGTACCAAGAATTTAAATTTGACATAAAAGCTAGATGAGAGGAGGGATGTCAGACTTTTTTTAATTGTCAATATTATTCAAATTTGTATTTGAGCTTTAATATCAGCAAAATTAATCTCAGAATTAATAAGTTAAGCTTTTCAGAAAAAATGCAAGAGTGATATGAGTTAAAAAAGTTATTGGGAGAAAATAACAAGAGAAAATCTAATTGATCATTTTTTTATTTTTGCCATGAGACAGATATCAATGGTAATGACACCTGTCAAGGACAAGAAGTGAGATCAGGAAATTAAGGATGACGAACCAAAATCCTGAATATGACAATGGGTTGTATGCCCTTACTGGGGGAAAATCAGCTTTCTGGGACTAGCATTGTCATGAGTAAATCAACTAGACTTGCACGACAGTGGGTTGTGAGGACTGCACTCTGAGGAGGCGGTAGCAATGAAGAAAATAAAAACTGCATGCTGAAGGCTGTCCTGAGCAGCGGTGAGTGCAGATCATCTGTGCTCCGCTGGAAACTAAGAAATCTTCAACCTGGTCCAAGGCGGCATTCTCTTGTCCCAATCCTATACTCACTGGAAATCTAGGCATGAGGGGGATGTGTTGGGATTTTTGCCCACCTTCCCACCTTCCTAGGTTATCTGCTGATCTGCTAGTGGATAAGTACCACTAACAAATGAATTGTACATCAGATGACCACAATTCTAAATCAATAAAATGACTGAGGATTTCTTGGGTAATTTGCTAGGTTTGGATCCATCAAGGATCAATTTGTTTGAATGCTTAAGATCTTGTCAGGCAGAGTTGCCAATGAAATTGGGGCATCTGATAGTTGATTTTTGATCAACTATCAGGTGTACCAATTAAGATTGGATGGTTTCTTCACCAGACAATTGGGAATTTAATTAGCAGTTGTGAGGTGAATGATGCCGCCTGCAACTAGCAAATCAATCAGTTGGTTTGCAACCTGCCATAATGGGTAAAGATTCCCATTACCTAAGCAGGTCACTAGCCAAATGTAGTTGGTTCTCTGTGATTGAGCTGGAAACGGTAAAGAAACGTTTTCTGGCGCTTTCCATTTCAGGTCTCAAGGATATCTGACGTAGGAATCATAACCTGATGGAGAAGACCATCGCTGGTAGAGACATCGTAGGGAAGTTCAATGGCAACAGCAGCTGTTCCATGGCTGAAGAGCCAACCAAAGATTTAGGCTAAAAATTCCCTCTATTAATTCCCTAGAATCTTATAATAAAAAAGATTTTTACTATTGGATAATAAGTTCTATTCATCTTAAGCTAATTATTGTTGTAGTATACAACAATTGTTGACTCTTTTGTGTGTATAAAGAGTATGGATCAGATATCCTTAGAAAAGAAGCAGACATATACAGCAGATCTCTTCTGACTCAGCATGACGAGAAGAAAGGCCAGGAACCTCAGAATCTGAGAGTGGATTAAGTTCAGCTGGAACAGGGAAGAAGTCCTATATTTGACATAATCAGTATTTCGTGGATTATTACAGGTCTAGCGTTGGACCCTATTGGGTTTATCTGTTCAACTATGGATAATAGTTGTCATACTATTATCACTCACATGTAAATTAAAATTAAGCAACGTGAACCTTGCACATACCAAACCTGTGCAGTTAACTTCTGGAAACTATCAGTCAAACAGTTATTAACATTTGGGGCCAACAGTCCCAGAGTTTTCAAAAGGGTCGTGAGGGTTTGATTAAATGTAAAGGCAATTGCATTGCCTAAGTTATTGGCCAAGGTGGAAGCTGCAGAGGTCAATAGCTGGTTGATTATTTCAGTATATAGGTTAAGAAAGTTAGACTATGCCGTAGACTCAGGTTCTCAATGAACTACAACAGCTCCCAGAAATCCAGGGGAAGAGCCATTCAAATGACTCTGTTAATTGAGGGTCTAGATGAAAAGTGAGGGAAATACACATTCAAAACATACTAAAGGCCCCCACAACATACTTAAAGTAGTTGCAAGGCCCACCGCAGGTCTAGCTTGGGCAGCCACAGGTGGAAAAGGGGTCTGAGAGGGTGACAACGTCTCTGGTATAAGCAGTTGCTAGCTTTTGGAAGTGTTATCAGAGATAGCAGAAAATAAAGAAAGAGGGTAATATACATGGCGTGAAAGGCTTGACAACTCTGAATGGTGATTGCTATCAGAGCTGCAGACAAGGGTAGTGCTTGGGCCAGGAAGAAATCTGTAGGCGCTAGGACAGGAGGCCAAGTTAGGGGAGCTCACTGTAGTGATATTTTTGAAAAGCAGGGAAGGAATAAGATTTTTACTTTTTGGTGGAGAATATTTCTTTTATTTTTAGTTAACTTTAAAATCAACCAGCACTGGTTACACCAACTGAAAAACCCTTTTTGTGTGTTTGGGATGGTAATATTATATTTTCCCGCACCCAAATTTTAGGGTTAACTGATTTTGAAAAGATTATGATAGTTGTTTTGACTCCAGTTTTTAAATTTAAATTAATTTATCGAAAATTAGGGCCAGGCGCTTAAATTTTGATTCTGATTCAAATGGCACAAAAAATGGAAATGGGTTAGATGAGGCCCAGATTTTTTGATGATAATAGGACTGAGCCTAAAATGGAGCCAAGCCACAAAAAAGCAAGGATAAGCGCTGAGGACATGCTGGAGGTGGGCCCCCAAGCAGCAACTAATCAGTTTGAATGTTTGAAGCTTGGGGTTGGTGTCAGTTGGGAGAGGTGAGACTAGGAATGGCTGCCAAGGCTTAGTAATTATCTTTCACTTACCTCAACAGCCAAAGCTGCCTTAGAACCAATTTGGGAGAGGGGCGCTCTAGGGAAGGATAGAGTTAATGGAAAGTGATTCCTCATCTGGTGGCAACTTGAGGGCTGGGTGGGCGTGGGAGTTTGGTGGCATGGGCCTAGCATCACTGTTCTCAAAATTGAGAAATCTCTCAATACATGAGAAATCTTCTCAAGTTAAGTCTGACTTGGAAGCAGAGCTGGTGTGGGGCATGGTAACTTTTCCCCTTTGCAGGGAGGGCGCAGACCCAGAATTCATCTACAGTATGAGCTAGGTCCTTCTCAGAGCAGTGTAGGAGGGCTTGAGGTTGCTGGTTCCCTCTTTAAAAAATGGAAAAACTCATAATAAAGATGCAGGGGTGCTACCATAAGACTACAGGAATTAACTTCAACAAATGAAACGTCAGACAAAATTGAATACAATGGGTCTACAAAAGTTCACAGCAATAAAAAATCAAGATCCACCAAAGGCAAGAAGGGACGCAAATTAGCAGTAGTAAAGGGTTCAAATATACCACAGTGCCCACTTACTACTATGCCGCTCGCAGTAAGGATTTAAAGTTGAGTAAGTAGGGCGAGGAGGTAGGGCTGAGGGCCCTGCTAACCACTCCTGAGGTGAAACGGCATCTCATTAGAGATCAGGACATTGAACATAGTAGGACTCAAGGCCTTACCATCTTGGGCCAAGAAGTTGAGTCTCCTGGCAAACCCCCTGTGGATATCCTGGCTGTACAGGAAACCCAATGCCCACAAGGGAAGGATAAGGAATAGAAAAACATTCTTTTCCAAACATTTTTGGTCTGTTCACAACACTGTGGGGTAATAATACATGAAAACAAAAATATTAAAAACTAATTTTTTTTGGTTGGCTGTGTACTAGCTGTTATCTTCTCCTGGCATAAAGAGATGAACACAATAGCCAGCATATATACACCAAACTGTGCACAGGATTGTCATAAGTTTCTCTTGAAATTGGCACTCACCCCTCTCCCTGCAAACACCATCATTATGAAAGAAATGAACTGTTGGGTCAACCCAAACACTGATTGATGGCCACACACAACGGAGGCTCCACAAGGACACGTTGAACTTCACGTGTTAAAAGCCACCTTGGACCTATATGATACCTTACCCAAATGCTCGCCTCTCCTGAAGATATGACGTAACATCATGTTCATAATGGTATAATAATATTGATAACACTCATAGACTTTATACTTGTGCCATTAATTCACTGCTACAAAATTTCTATACTTAAAACTACAAAAAATGAATTCTCCAAACACAGTTAGTTTCATTGTCCTTTACACCATTGAAAACAATTACACTAGCACCCAGGTGGTTCAGATTTTAGAGAAATTTTAGCCATCTTGGAGTTTCAGTCCTGGGTGGATGATAGGTCCTTAACACCGGATTTTATAACGCCATTCTGTTCATATGTACTGACCACCTGGTCATTTAATGAGAAATCAACAGTGCATTAGATCACACATGAAGCATCGTAAAGATCTCAGGCAGCTTCAGCCATTATCAAGCGCACCTTGTCTTAAGTAGATCAACTAGAAACATAGTTACTAATAGGATGCAGCCCTGTTTGGGGAGCAAATGGGATGAGGTATCTGCACACCTAAACGCTTTGGCAATAGAACATCAACACCGCGTTAGAGTCCAATTAAAAGCAAAAATATCATGGCCAGAGAAACATGTCTAAGTTATTTTTTCCACTAATTTTGCTCCTGTAAGAATACCGTAGCTTGCACACAGGGTTAACGACTAAATACATCCATAGTGGAAATGCAGGAGAAAGTTTTGAATGAAGTACACAGGATTTAAAAATTTTTATATAAATCTGACCCAGTCAAACCAGCAAAATGAAAAATTCCTTAACAGTGAACATATTAGCACTGTAGATCAAACTAAAAATTTATTTTATATAAATAAGGCAAGCCAACTAGGGGGCAGACATTGTCAATGCTAAAACAAGCTAAAAATTACCGTATAAAATAAAGTTGAAACAAGACAGACAGATCCACTCAAATTGACATGAAATTTAAACAAAACACACCAACTAAGTCATAAGTGGAAACCACTATACATCCATGGTGGTGGGTGAAGGGGGATCAGGAGGCTCTTTTTTCTCATCTGTTTTTGGACATGTAGTGGCACAAAGCTAATAGCATTGGTGTGGGCGCATCATGGAAATTTGGGTCAAGATAACAAAGGGTGCTTGCAACTCAATGTGTGCGATGAAGAGGGTGGAGATATAGTCTGTAAGTGCTTTTCACCCTCAAAGCGTACTTTAGGTAGGATGGCGATGGTTGCAAGGTTGTTGCAGGTAATGCAGGTCTTTGGGCTGAACTTTGCAACCGCTTCAACTTTGTGAATAGCTGAAATTGCTGCCTGATATTACTAGAAATGGTCCTTTTTGTTTTAAAAATGGTATTATATAGGATAGGAAGTGCCAGGCCCATAGCCAGTACTGCAGATGACTTTGTAATGGCTTTATAGGTTGGGTGACATTTGGGGGAGGCAACTGCCTCTTCATCTAGTTGGTGGTCACTTTTGAATGGGGTGGCATCATGGCGAGGCACATAATGGCGCTTTGGAAATTGGGCTGTATATTCATTATTAAGGGTATATTTTGAATTTAGGTGCCAGACCATTCAGATTAGGGATAAGCTCACCAAATTTATTAAACTCAACAAAATAATCCTATGGATTTTGGTTGATTTTATTGGGTTATTTGCATATGAGTTATCTGTGGCGTGTGGCTGAGAGGATGGTTTAGAACTTACTTTAGTCCATTCTGGCTCCTGATTGGTGGGTTCAGGAGAAGAGGTTTGTTGGGGTAATTTCTGGTTGGTTGATTCAGTGGTTGCTGTGGATACCACTTTGGGGGGAGGGGGAAAGGATAGTGCCCCAATCAAAATGTTATTGGATTAACTATGGGATCATCATGCAAAGAGTCACGTGGATGCCACAGCTTGTGAGATGGAGGGGCAGCGCCATTTCAAATGGCCCAGTTTGAAACAGGCAGGGAAAAGTTACGCCCTCCATCCACTCAAGCCCAAAAAGGATGGTCTGGGGAGAGGGGATAATGTTGTGAGGGGGGTTTGGGAGGGCTATTTCTGTTGATATTGGACAAATAGTTGTGAAAGGGTGGGGGCCTGCGAGGTGAGCGGCTCTATTGAGAACCCCTGAATTGTATTATGGGATTGGAACCATATTCCAATAATCCAGCGATAATTTCATTCATTAAAATTTTGGGTGGTAGGTGTGTAGGGAGGCCTGCAAACTGAACCACAAGAGTGGTATCAGTGGGCAACTGGGTACAAGTAGTTGGGAGGGGGAGGGTGACCTGGAACATCAGGGGGTGGTAGCTGCTACTGCAGCATCAGCTTCACTTGAGAAGCTGAGATCAAAATATCCCTTAAAGGGGTGGAAGTCAATGAAGCCTGCAGGCTGTATAAACAGCATGGCTAGTTTGATAATAGCTTTAATTGATACAGGACCAACTTACCATATCCAACCTGAAGGCCAAAGTTCATGTTGCTCCAGGGAAGCACAAGGGGGCAATGTGGCGCTACCTGGGTTTGGGCAAGATTTAAGGCTATGTTTTTAGGCGGGACAGCGTCTTGAAGAATTTAGGGCTAGCTGAGACAGCTTGATCATGTTTTGGCAATGGCTGAAAACATTAGGAGGTGGCGCCCCACTGCCACATGTGGGGTCAGCGGGCGTCAAATGCATTGACATAGGTAACTTGAATAGGGCGACAATGAGTAGAGCAGTTTTAAAAATAAATTTTAAACTATGATTTGACCAAAAGTGAGCGAATTGAGAGAGAGTTCTTTAAACTAATAATCCAATTAACCTAATTTTGTGAGAAAAATTATGGGAATCTGTGCGCAGTGCACCAAGAGGGAAGAGCCCTGGCCCTGATATGATTCCCTTTGAATTTTATAAAAATATTCTAATAACATATCTATTTTCTTTTAGCCTCTATGAATAAATCCTTTATCAAACATTACTTCTTCCTGGAGGTCATGAAGCATACACAGTTACTCTCTTCAAAAAGGAAGATAGGTTAAACCTATCCAACTGGCGCCCAATCTTTAACCAGCAAAATACCAAAACTTTCACAAAGATTATGGCTAAAAGGCTAAGGGGAAGTAGCAACTGAAGTAATATACCTTTTACAATCTAAATTTGTCCCAAGAAGATACATATGTGATTATATTCATGCAATTGCTAATATCTGACAATCTAAAACTTCTGATGAGCTTGTTTTCCTAAATCAACAGGAAAGCCTATGAAAGGTTAACTGGTCATACCTAAAGGAATGTCTTTAGCGCAAACTTCCAACCAGTTTTATAAACTGGGTGATGCTGTTTACTGAATCTGCCACTATGGCTTTATGTAGATCAGATTTTTAAAAAAAATTCTAACAAAAGGAACTCCTCCAAGGTGACCCTCTAAGCCCCATATTATATAATTTTAGCCTTGATCATTTAGTTTTAATAAAAATGATCGCATTATTGGAATCAGCATCCATGGTTAATCACCAGTCATAATGATGGTTTTTGCAGACAGCTGTGTGGTGGGTATTTCAGGAATTATGATGCTTGCATACTTGAAAAGACATTATAAGCATACTTTATCATCAGCAACGCATCACATGATGCTGATAAAACTGGAATTAAGCTTCTAGGAAAATATCAGACCCATTAGGTACCATCCACTTTTGGTCAAGGAATTAAGACACCCAACAACTCCTCACCAAATCTAATGGGCAAAACTCCTCAATAACATCATTTGAACTCCCCTTTACTACAAAGCTGGCAGCTGGACCTATCCGCCACTAGGGAGTATGGATAGAGTAAGGGGTACGCCAACCCTACGATAGAAAATCATCTCCTGGACAAGATAATAAAACGCATTGCCTCCATTTATGGACAACACACAAGTATAACTGGCCCAGTTGGAATTTCCAACTCCATAATATTGTCAATCACATGGTTCATGGCGCATGAAATCGCCTTTTCACCATACTTTTTCACAACAATAGATGTGTAAGGAGAGTGTCTGTAACTCTTTCATTCCCAGTGTGGTAGTGCATGGTGCACAGGGCCAACGCCAGGGAACTAGTAGCTATTACTGAAGTTATTAGATCCCAGCAGAGGGTGCTTGAGCTAGAATAACATAGGTCAAGGATGGTTATCGTGATAGGAAAGACCCAAAATGGAACCATGCGGTGCTCAGAGTGGTAGGGTTTAGGTGACCCAGGTTGGAGGGAACTGGGGCAATCCAACAGTGTTCAGGAGGAAAGTTTTATAGTAAATATAATTTTATGGTTAACGTAGTGTGGGACCTCCTCAAAGAGATTTGCGCACAGGATTGTCCAAGATAACATATGGAAAAGGTGTACTTAGCAAAGGGTTTTATTGATAGGGAAGTCGACCAACAGGAGATATTTTTATGACATGAGGAATTTAAGGGAATTCAGGAAAACAATCAATTAAAGGAAACAGGTCTAAGATGAGGCGCACCAATAGGCGCACGCTTTTATTGGGCAATAAACTGTACTTGGTAATCAACTGAACTTGGGTAATTAAGTGTAGGAGCAGCTAACCCGAGCTGGAATTTTTGAAAACTGAACAGGTTCAAACCACATTCACCTAAAAAACTGAAGTGAATCATTTTCATTAATTGCAAAGCTAGTTCCTTTAAATGCACTTGCTGTTATATGGGGCTAAACTTCTCTTGCATCCTCAGGACCTAGCTGGGCATACTTCACCTTAACCCAGAGTTGATCTATGGTATGCTTGAGGTCAGGGAGGCCTTCCAACTTCACCTTCTTTGCCTCCTGACATGCTGCTTTGTCTTTAACGTTAGTACCAATTATGATGTCATTTTCCAACCATGACATTAGCCTCTCCTCCTTTTGGAGCTCCATCCCCTCCAGGGGCTTACGCCAGGGAAATGTTCTTGTGAGCTGGGGTCAACTTCATTGCGGCAACGGTTTGCTTTGATTGAGATCTGGCAGCTTGAGGAAAACACTAATGGAAAATGTCAAACAGGGCTTGAGCATGTGAGCAGCTACACGCTGGCAACCAAATGTTTTCTGATGCATCAAATCCCTTCCAGACTACAAGGTACTCAAGTCTTCTTTTTACTCTGCGGGATGATACTATTTCCTCCACTTCCAACTCTGGCACCCCATCCACAAGATTAGCCTCAGGAGTCTTTGGTGGGGGCCCTCAAAAAACATCAATCTACTCTCATGAAAGGCAGAAAAGATCTGAACTGAAGAGGAAAGATTCAAATGTTATGAGGCATGGCCCACCTTTCTAACAATGCAGTAAGGGCCAATCCGCTTTGGACCCAGCTTTATGCATGGCTTCTTGATAGGGATGTTATGAGCATCAAGCATCACAAAATCCCCTTCTTTGTACGCTGGACCCACTCGTCACTTAATATCTGTGTTATCCTTATACACTTGCATTGCTGCCTCCAAACTTGTGGAAACTCCCATTGTAATTTCTTGATAGTCATGGCAAAGTCTACCACCACTTCAACTTTAGATCCACAGCTGGGCTCCATGTTAAAGGTGAGGTTAAAACCATGGTTGGCGAAAAAAGGGAACAACTGATAGAAGAATGCAAAGTGTTGTTGTAACTAAATTGGGTTATAGGAAGGTGAGAAACCCAATCTGAATGATCCGCGGCGGTGTACACCGCGAAAACTGTTCTAAACACTGGTTCACTCATTCCGTCTGCCCATCTGATTGAAGGTGATAGGCAGCTGAACGGCAGGGGCAAATCTGAAGAGTCTTACACAGCACTTCCCAAAAGATGGAGGTAAACTGGAGTCCCCAATCACTAATAATTTCTTGGAGGACCTCATGAAGCGCAAACATATGAGTGACGAAGAGCCTAGCCATCTCAGCCGCAGTTATTGTCATTATGCAAGGAATAAAGTGAGCGAACTTCGTAAAACAGTTCACCACTACCATGATTGCATCATAACCATCAGAAACAGTTAATTACACAATGAAATCTACCGATAGGGAAGTCCAGTGCCCTTCAGCATCTTGAACTGGTACCAACAACCTTACTAAAGGTTGAAAATTTGGTTTCATTTGATTGCAGATCAGGCACTCTTTACAATACTGTACCACCTGATCAGGTAAGCCTTTCCAATTGTAGGTGCGCCAGATTACCTCTAAGGTCTTTGCTTTCCCAGGATGACCAACAGTGATTCCATCATGATGGCCCCAGATGATTTCCAGACAAAGTAGTCCAGCAGGAACCCATAGGCGCCCCTGAACCCACAATATCTCATCCTTTGCATGATAACCCCTGGTTTGATCCTCCTGATTCAGAGAGCTCTTAGCAAGTACCATAGTATATTCAGCTGATAACAGCTGAGAAAGGACTTCCTTTCTGAACATACTATATTCTTCTGCAATTTCTAGAGGAGCAAGCGCTGGCCTGTTGGCCGTGAAAGAAGGAATTTAAGATGTAATCTTACCCAGAGAAAATCAACTGGGTGTTATGAACACCTACCTCCTTTGGATCAGGAGTTAATGCAGGGTCACAGCTCAAAGCACCCGCCAACCCATTCTCCTTGTCCTTGGTGAACTCATAAGAAGTGCAAATTGGGAAAGGTTCTCATGTCAGCGGGTCTGCCATGGAGTTAAGACATGAGGAGCGCGGTAGTACAGTAAGACGCGGTGATCTGTACATACATGGAAAGGTTGGGAAGAGCCATGCAAGTGATGACACCAATAAGCCAGCGCCTCCACCACAGCTAGTAACTCTTTGTCATAAACAGAGTAGTTTAACTCTGGCAAAGACTTTTCTAGAAAATATCCTATTGGATGCTCTATACCATCTTCACCTACTTGTAATAAGGCAGTCATTAGGCCGAAGTTGGAGGCACAGTAGACACAATGAAATCCTTTGAAGGATCAACATGGTGAAGGACGGACGTGGGCAACTGGGTGCAATTTACTGCATGAAAAGCATCCTCCAAAATGGGGGATCACTGAAGCACGTTGGCGCCACTGGCCTTATACAAGTGCGCTGCCACCTCAGAAAGATTGGGTATAAACTTCCCAAGGAACATACACGTCCCCAAAAAGCTTCTCAATTATTTGACTTAGGTGGGGATGGGCCACTCATGAATATCCTTCTCCTTGTATGGAGTTATCATATGTCCTTGGTCAAACATGACGTTACCCAGAAAAGTGACTTGGGACTTGAAAAATTCACACTTGCTGATCTTAAGCGCAAGGCTGGCTGTTTTTAACCTCTCCACCACTTGACAAAGGTGTACTGCATGGGACACATGATCAGAAGAAAATACCAGAATAGCATCCATGTAGGCAACCGCCATACGCCCAGCAGGTCCCCCAAACCCGCATCAATATGGCGTTGAAAGATAGCAGGGGCATTCTTAAGCTCAAAGGGCATGACCTGAAACTGGAAATTCTATTTTCAGGTACAGAATACAGTTGACCATTCCTGTCCCTTCTTAATCCGGATCTGATTGAATGCATTAAGGCAATACAGTTTGGAAAAGACTTTAGACTTCTCCACATAGCGTGCAATCTGTGCATCCAAGGGAATGGGATGTGATCTGGTACAGTAACGTTGTCTAGGTTTCTCATAATCTACGCAAGGGCATAAAGTTCCATTAGCTTTCTCCACAAAGAGAAGTGTGGGAGCATACTGGGGAGGTACGCTGAAAAATCTTGCCTTTGGCTAACTGCTCCTTAACCAAACATCTAATGCTTCTTCCTCCCATACATTAAAAGGGTAAATTGGGTAAGATATGCACAACAGATCAACTATAAGCTTAAACTTGCAATCAAACTATGAACGAGCAGGTAATTCATTAACTGAAGCTGGACCAAATGAAGTTTCCAGACCCTTCAAACAAGAAGGCAAAGGTACCTCCAGAGAGGGCTTCAACAATGGAGCAAGATTGAGGGTGTGGATATTATGAAAGTGCGCAAATTGCCCTGGAAGTTAGCCTCAGAAAAAGGAACAATTGATGTACAACCATTCTTTAATGTTAGGGATAGGGTGTTGTCTCTCAAGTTGGTCCTTATGTCAAAATTACTCCACATATCACCCCTAAGATAATGGGTTATAAAAAGGTTTTTGATTGCTTGGGAATGGTCCAACAAAAGATACTTGACCACTTGATAATCCACTAACCCTAGTACCTTCAGGGTGGGAATACCTTGAGAAGCCCCTCCCCTAACCATATGCCGATATTTTGCCCATATTTTCAGCTGACTATATTACCAGGGATCACTAGGGGATAATTCCCTAATGCGAAGTGAATTGGATATCAGTTGACCCTGCTTTTGGGGTAACTATGTTCAGAGGAAGTTAGGTTATTCACCTGGTTAGATCCATCAGGAATTAATCTGGATGAATGCTTAAGATCTCATCAGGCAGAGGTTCTGCGAAATAGGGGCATCTGATAGTTGATTAACTATCAGATGTACTGATTGGTATCAGTCAGGTTTCATCACCAACCAATTGGGAATTTAAGGAGTAATTTGTGAGGTTAGTGATGCTGCCTACAACTAGCAAATTGATCAGTTGGTTTGTGACCTGCCTTAATGGGTAACAAAACATTGACATTTCAGGTCGCTTGCCAAATATGTTTGGTTTGCTTGAATTGAGAGGAAAACTTTAGGGACATGTTTTCTGACTCCTTCCATTTTAGGTCTCAAGGATGTCCAATGATGGAATACTAGCCAAGATGAGGAAAACCATCGCTGCTGAGATGAGGATGGGTGATTCAATGGCAACAGCTGGCGTTTCATTAATGAGGTGCCAACTGAGGTTGGCCACCAAATTTTCACCACTATAAATTCCCTAAAGAATTCAATAATAAAGATCATCAATTACCATATCACTTCTATTAAAGTATTATCTTAGTAAACTTTATCAGAATCCATCTTGATTTTAATTTTTCTCAAGGATATTATTGCTGTGCAATAATTTGGAGACTCTTTAAGATAAAGAGTTAGGATCTGAGCAGGGATCTCTAGAAGATACTGAATTGAATTGGGGATAGCTGCTGACAGTGTGTCAAAATAAGAGAAACCATAAACAGGGATCTGAGTGCAGATCAAGTTAGGTGATAAAAGGGAACCAATCCCTATTCAGGACATCATAAGTATTTTGAGAGGAATTACTGGCAAACATTGGACCAAAATCCAATACTTCAATTCAACTACAGATAATAATCACCATACTATTATCAACAATTATATCAACTCCTATCATTCAACACAGAGAATTGTATAAAACCTGAACCTGTGCAGTTAATACATATAGGGGTTAATACCCAAGAATAATCAGAAAAACTATAAATTTTATACAAAGTGGTGCTCACTACAGGGGTGTAGTTGAGTCAAAGAGATTAGAATGTGATGTCATATAAAGATGAGATAAGAAAACTATGGATGGAGTTGGCAACCATTAATAAAAACGCTCTAAACTCAGCAAATCATTGAGAATTTGCAGCCTTGGAAGAGAGAGTCACCAAGATGGAGGAAGGGGTCAATAGTGTTGTGAGTTTCAGATATGAGTTACTTGGAAAAGTAATATCCACAAAGAAGTAAGAAGGGGGCTTAATTTGAGAAGTCTTATTTCTAAAAATGGAGCATGAAGCAGATTTCTTTTGTTTAGGAGAATTCAGCACTGATATCGAGTGGCTGATTAAACAGGTCAAGGAGTTGAAGACTCACAAATGTGAATGTGAGCCATATGCAGCAACCAATGCTGAAGAAAAACTCCCAAATGATAATTGGGAAAATGACTACATTAAGAAGCATGCTGCCCACTTTTACTTCTATTTCAGAGATGATGCCTGAAATCACTCCCCAAGTGAGCTGAGTAGCCAAACCCAGAGAGGTTGCTAGAGAAACCTCAGAGGAATTCAAAGTGACACTGAAATTGCTATCTTTTCATTGGGATAATGCCCTAGCATCTTTCTGATTGTTTTATATGACAATGTATGGATATGGAGATTTTCAAAAGGCATTGATGGTGATAAATTTCCTAGATACTGATTGTCAAAACCTAGTGTTGCCTCATCTAGAGGGGGACAGCTGGTCCTATGCAGAGGCCAAAGTGGCCATTATGAAGGAATTTGAAAGCCTGACATGCATGTCAAAGCACTAGCAAGAATTTATAGGCATTCAATTCCATAAAGATGAATTCTTAGCAATATTCACTGATTGTTTCTACCAGGAATTGCAAATCCTGGTTGGAGCAAAAGTGCTGGATGATTTTAATGCCCAAATTGCACTATAAGCAGCCCTTCAGCCCTACTGCAATTTTCACCAAATGATGTCTTCTGTGTTTGCAACATAAATTACTACCTCTCAGATGGTAGACAAATTGAAAATCTTGGGAGCTACCTTTGATACCCCAAATAGAAGTTTCAGATCAAACCCAGTATGAAATTTGAATCCCACAAAGGGGAACAAGGGCGCTAAGGAAATGAATAATCAAAACATCTGAAGAATAAGCCCAAAGACACTAAATGGATTAATAAGAAGGAGAAAGTCTGTTGCCAATGAGGAGGAAAAGGACATTTTGCTGTACATTGCAAGAAACCCAAGGATCAAGTCAACGTGGTACAAGAAAAAAGAGTCTGTAACCTCAAAGAAGTCAGGAATGGGCCCGCAGCATAGATGGGGAACAGTCTAGAGCTGCAGAGAAGCCTGTTAGTCCCAATATTATGCATGAGGAAATTGACATCAGTGAACTTTTAATGGATGAAGACGTATATGATCATCTGTATCAAGTAATCAATTTGGATGTGAATGTGGTAACAAGATCTGAGGAGAAGGGGATCAACCATGAGCTAATCAAAGAATTTGCTTGGCCATACACCCAACAACTAGCGGACAAGATTTGAGCTGCAGATAATCCTGAAGAATTGACCAAAGTCTGATTAGATGAGGAAAACTTATCAATCCCCCTCAGTGTGATCAAGGAATTGTTTCCTGATTTATTAATGCAAATCATTCACACCCTCAATTTAGCTAATAATGCCAGAATACACTCAGTAAATACCATCTTACAATAATCCAAGTGTATGTATATAGATATACTATTGAATTGAATATGGGTGAGGACGATTGTTGACAGTGGAGTGCCTATTAATATTGTCTCAACCAAGCTGGTGAAAAGGATAAAGGTCTCACCTGACTTGGAACATAATAAGGGGTATGGGACAGCTGGACCAAATACCACCATCTCATGTGGAGCATATAGTGCTCTGCCACTTTAATTCAGATTCTTGGTGGTGTCTGCACCAGCGATAATTTTTGCAAAACAAAACTATGACATTCTGATTGGGACAGAATCTCTACAAAAGTATGGAGTTAAATTTAACTTCAAGGATAATATGTTGACCATATTGGGTCAGACGTTACCATTGGTCTATCAGAAGGATGGTGAAGCTCCATTGAGTAGAAGAAATAACTTCATCAACTTGATATACAATGTTGGCATTGTCCCGATTTAATACCAACTAGTTGGCCAGAAGTGACAAGAAATGCTAACAGAAATCCTAGAAAATTGGTGAATTCCACTGAGTATCAAGAATGCAAACATAATACCGCCAGGATCACAAATAATAGCCGGCATGGGGTTGAGATTAGAGATACCAGAGCTGCTGTATGGGGAGGTCAGAAGCCCCTGGAAGAAGTCCAGAGTAGAGCCTTGGGTGGCTCCTGGAATAATAATGCTGGGTCATGGAGAACTTCAAGATCTCCTGGCAAATTTAAGTATAAACTGATGAAGATTGAGAAGAATCAGATCATGTCTGTTTATCTAATCCTGACAGCCAAACAGAGAAAATCCACGGTTTTGGACCTATAATGAGATGGGACTACCAGCCAGGGTAACTGATAGTATCAACCCACTGGTTGATCTAGAGCAACTTGGTGATTTGATGGAAGGACAGCAGGAAGAGGTGCTCAAATTGTTTAAAAAGTATCTGGAAGTATTTTCCCAGGACAACTATGATTTGGGATGCGCAAAGGATGTTATCCATAAGGTTGATACTGGGAAAATTTGCCAATCAGGATGAGACCGATTCAACAGTCACAGGTGTCCAAAGCAGTAGTGGAGGAAGAAATCAGCAAACTAGTGAAGCATGAGCTTCTAGTTCCATCATCTAGTCCCTGGGCGAGTCCTATTTTTATTAAGAAGAAGGATGGTTCACATTGGGTGGTGATTGATTAATTGAAGCTGAACAAGATTATAAAGAATGATTCATATCCCCTACAAAGAATTGATAATGTGCTAGATCAATTGGGATAAGCAAAGTATTTCTCTGTAATGGATCTAGTATCAGGATACTTTAAAAGAGATTTGCCAAGAGAAGACCAAGAAAAATACACAATTATTACTGTGCAGGTGCCATATCAACCAACGAGGATGCGCCAGGGTCTATGCAATGAATTTGCAACGTTCCTGAGGGCCATGGACGCTATACTAAATAACTTGAAGTTTTCATGCATCCTGGTGTGCTTGGACAATATCAATGTGTTCATTAGGACGTTTACTGACCATTTGCACCACTTGGAGGAAGTGTTCAAGAGACTTTCTGCGGCCAACCTGAAGATTAAGCCAAGGAAGTGTCACTTCTTCAAAGAAAGAGTTGGAATATCTGGGATTCGTGATCAACTCTATGTCATGGTTGGATGACTTAATAGTGGGAACTGATGCTAAAGATAAGGCTGGGCGACAGGAGGCCCAGAAGGTGAAATTTCAGGCTCTTTCTGACCTGAAACACACCTTAGATCAACGCTGGTGCAAGCCAAGCATACCCAGGTTGATACTAATGGGGTGAAAAACGCCCAGCCTCTTATCTCGGCCCAGGCAATGAAATGTACGATTTACATTACAAACAAAGACTGTTCTTTTTGGTTAATTGGAGAGTAAGGGTTCAAATCCCATTCAAGTTATGAAATTTTAAGTTCAGGTAAAATATGGCTTCAATTGATTACTTGAGTGAAGGCACTTTTGGCGTATTTTACAAAAATGGACGTAAGCATCTGTTTATTGGAGCGTCAAGGCTTGGGCACACTTCTGAAAAACCTGAATTTCCCCAGCCCACTTTAAATATGTTTTTGCAACCAAAATTCCTTGTTAGTCAACTTTCTTAAAATAAGTTTTACCCGTTATTTTACGTTTTACTTATGGTTCCTTGGGCGAATTTGGTGGCGGACCTCTTCAGGGAGTCTTCAACTATGTGGGCCACTACATTTTATCGCAATTTACCAAAATTTCAGGTGCTCCCTTGAGCCATCCAGGTCCCCTCCAGACCGAGGCACCCAAGCCCCCTGACGTCAAGTTACACTTGATTATGGACTCCCCTCTGGGGTCCACTCAAGCTGTTATGTTCCTCGCTTACCTGGTACTATATGTTGTGCTCTACACCCTTGCCTGGGGTACCTTTGGCACAGGCACCATTTGAGGTGTCTTCTTTCCCTTTCTCTTAATGGCTAGTTCCCTAGCAATGTGGGTTTGCATCCCACATCACCTTTCTGGGAATGAGAGAGTTACAGACACTCTCTTGACATTAGTCAACCAACCTTTTTATTATACGTGCATAAGAATTATCTGTGTGGGACTTTCATTATTAGTAAATTGGGTGCGCTGGCCATTTGTCACTACCACAATGGTGCTCATCACAGTTTTATCGTTTGGTTTTGTATTGGTGCGTCTCAGCGTTATTCTTGCAACTACCAATTGGGAAGTGCCCACCCTTCCTGCTTGTACCAGGTGGTATCAGACTTTTTATGATCCTAATGTCATGATTCCCCGCCTTTCTCCTGAGATTTACTCAGAAATTCATCAGGCCTTAACTTCCCTTAAGCCAAAACCCTTGTTAGGGAAAAATAATTCGTCTTGTTCATGTCCACTTTTGCGAGGAGTGATCTGTTGTCCCAGTTGTCTCCCGAGGCAGGTGACTGGGTTTTTGTGGTACTCCGCACACAGCTGCTCTTGTGGTGAGCAATAGTGGTTTGGAACAAGTCTTGGAGCAGAATCGACCTGATGAAGCATCCCTCCATTCCTTCTTCAAGTTCTTTTCTCTGTGTCAAGCGGGTCAGCTGATGAAAGCATAAATGAGTGAATTCTGCAAAAAAGCCCAGGCTTTGCCATTAACCAATGAGGTTAAACCGTCATTTCTCCATTTGACCTTGGACATATTGATGCAAAACTACCCAATTTGGCAGTCACCTCCTTCCAATTTTGATCATCTTGTCAAAACCCTTTGGGGTAGTTTCTCCGCCCCAACCCAGAAGGGGCCAGGTAATCTGGCTGTCATCAGATCAAATCATATCAATACAGAAGCCAAAAAGTCACGCGCGCCTCTTGAAATGAGGGAATTTTATCCTTCTAATCCTTCTACTTCTTCTAAATTCAGAATTGTACAGGGTCTAGCCCTGGGATGAAGTAAAGGTTTCAGATAATTCCACCACAATGATGTCACCCATGGTCATCCCTATAAATATCGCGTCCTCAACTAGTGATATTTCCTTGAATTGTGAGATGCTTCCCACTGTTTTCTCCCCATCTCAGCGGACTTGGGAACATTGGAGGGTCGAACCTGAATTTAACAAAAAAAGGATACTGTTATCATTTTTCTCCCCAACAAGTTTCTGAGGTGCATGCTGAGGCATTGGCTCTGGGCTTGGGGGTGATGGCCCTGGATAGCAAAGTACACCGAGCCCTTGAAATGAGTGAGGGTTCATTAGAGCTGGAAACTGCATTTTATAATGTGAAAGATTAATCCCATACTGAACCGTTTATTTGCTCATATGGTCTAGATGAGGACCCTATTTTGGTATATCAGTTTACTCCTGAGAACCCTCGTTTGAGCCCTATCATGATTAGGGGTTCTCAGGGAGTTGAAAAGGAACTTCGTTACAAATATAAAGATGTATATGCACCTGCAGAAGGTGTGGTGGGATATGTGGCCTCAGTAGTAAGAGTGGTCCACTATCCCTCCCCCTTCTATGATTCCAAAACATACCCTGATGGCTTGTTCAAGCCAGAGGAAGAATTTTCTGGTGAATTGATGGCGTTTTCTGCGTTGAATAAATCCCATTCTGGATACTTCCTGTTGACTGCTACCCTTACATCCTCTAATGGAAAGTTCAGCACAACTATTTTGGTGGATAATGGTGCCTCAAATAATTTTATTGGCCAAAACCTTGCTGACTACCTTGAGTTGAGTTACTCACCAGGTGGTATGGTTAGAGGTGGGGCTTCTCAAGGTATCCCCACACAGAACATCATGGAGTCAGTCGATTTCTAGGTAGGTTCTTATCTATTGTCTGACTAGTTTCAAGTTATCAGAAACCTCTTGTTCCCCATTATTTTGGGTGTTGAGTGGTGGCGGAAGTTTGACATCAGAACAAATTTGAAAGAAAACAATTTATCCTTGTCTTTGACAAATGGTCACCAGTTAATTGTTCCCTTGTCTGAGGATAACGCCCAAGGCAAATTACCCCATTGGACCAGTGTTCGCAGTCCATATCGTGCCCCTTTGCTGAAGCCCACTGTGGGACTTCCCTTACCTTCCTTTTTGGAGGAGTTGGCATCTTCTTTTGATGCAGCTTCAGCTAGTACGCTACCAGAACATTCCGCGTTTGATTGAGAATTTAAACTCACTGTGGATCTGGTGCATATTTCTTCCCCCATATACCCATTGACTGTCCAGGAGGAAGAGGTTTTAGATGTATGGGTGAAGGAGCAGTTGGCCAAAGGTGCCATCTTTCAGCGTACCTCACCTGTTTGCTCCCCACTTCTCTTTGTGGAGAAGGCTGATGGAACTTTACGTCCATGTGTCAATTATGAGAATTTAAAGATGTGACTGTACCCAACCTCCATCCCATCCCTTAGATTCCCAGATTGCACGCTATGTGGAAAAGGCAAAAGTTTTCTCCAAGTTGGACTGCCTCAATGCATTCAATCAAATCTGGATAAAGAAGGGCCAGGAGTGGTTAATTGCATTCCATACCAGAAAAGGATTTTCCAATTCCGGGTTATGCCTTTGGGCTTAAGAATGCCCCTGCCATATTTCAACGCCGCATTGATGCTGCGTTGGGGGACTTTGGGGGTATGTGCGGTTGCCTACATGGATGACATCCTGGTGTTTTCCCCCAATCAGGAGTCATATACAGTACACCTTCGACAAGTAGTGGAGAGATTGAGGGCTGCTTGCCTTACCCTCAAGATTAGTAAATGCGAATTCTTCAAGTCCCAGGTTACTTTTCTGGGCAACGTCGTTTTTGAACAGGGCCATATGACAACTCCAGACAAGGAGAAGGCTATTCATGAGTGGCCTACCCCCACCTCTGTCAAGGAACTGAGGAGCTTTTTGGGGACGTGTATGTTCCTCAAGAAGTTCACACCCAATCTCTCCAAGGTGGCAGCTCCCTTGTATAAGTCCAGAGGTGCCAAAGTGCTTCAGTGGTCCCCCATTTTGGAGGATGCTTTCCAAGCGGTGAGGTGCACCTTGTTATCCAAATCCATTCTTCGCCATGTTGACCCTGCCAAGGAGTTCATTGTGTCCTCAGATGCTTCCAACTTTGCCATTGCGGCTGCCCTGTTACAGGTGGGTGAAGATGGGTCTGAGCATCCAATGGGATATTTTTCTAGGAAACTGTCTCTGTATGAGTTAAACTACGCCGTATATGACAAGGAGTTATTAGCAGTGGTGGAGGCATTGATTTATTGGCATCACCACTTACATGGCTCCTCCCAACCATTCTGGGTTCGCACAGACCACTGAGCCTTGTTGTACTACTGTGCTCCACATGTTCTAACACCACGTCAGACCCGTTGGCATGAGACCCTTGCCCTATTTACATTTTCCTATGAGTTTACCAAGGGCAAGGAGAAGTGTTTGGCAGATGCTTTGAGCTGCAACTCTGCTTTGGCTCCCAATCCAAAGGAGGTAAAGATTCACAACACCCAGTTGATGATTCCACCGAGTATGATTCTGCCTCAACTTTATAAGTCCATGGTACATACGCCAGCGCTCATGCCTATGGAAAATTCAGCAGAATATAGAATGTTTAAAAAGATAGTTCTTTCTCAGCAGTTATCAGCTGAATATGCTGGTGTTCTCGCTAAGAGCGCCCTGAATCAGGAGGACTTATCCAGGGGTTATCACATGAAGGATGAGATGGTATGGTTTCAGGGGCGCCTATGGGTTCCTGCTGGACCACTGCGCCTGGAGATCATCCAGGACTATCATGACGGAATCACTGTTGGTCATCCTGAGAAAGCAAAGACTGTGTAGTTGATATGACGCACTTACAATTGGAAGGGCTTGCCTGTTCAGGTAGGGCGGTACTGTAAAGAGTGCCTGATCTGAAATCAAATGAAACCCAATTGGCAACCTTTAGCAGGGTTGCTGGTACCAGTCCAAAAGGCTGAAGGGCCCTGGACTTCCCTATCAGTGGATTTCATTGTGGAGTTACCTGTTTCAGATGGGTATGATGCAATCATGGTGGTGGTGGACCGCTTTACAAAGTTCGCCCACTTTATTCCTTGAAGAACAACCATACTGCTGCTGAAATGGTTAGGCTCTTCATCGCCCATGTATTTGCGCTTCATGGGGTTCCTCAAGAAATCATTAGTGACTGGGGACCCCAGTTCACCTCCATCTTTTGGGAAGTGTTGTGTAAAACTCTTCAGATTCGCCCCTGCTGTTCAACTGCCTATCACCCTTAATCAGATGGGCAGACTGAGCGAGTGAACCAGTGTTTGGAACAATTTCTGCGTTGTTACACCACCGCATACCATTCAGATTGGGCTTTTCACATTCCCATGGCCCAGTTTAGCTACAAAAACACTTTGCATTCATCAATCGGTTGTTCACCTTTTTTTCTAACCATGGCTTTAACCCTGCTTTTAACATGGAGCCCAGCTGTGGTTTCAAAGTGGAAGCGGTGCTGGACTTTGCTAAGACTCTCAAGAAGGTCCATCAGGGGGTGTTCACAAGTTTGGAGGCGACTATGCTGGTTTATAAGGAGAATGCTGATGGAAAGCGCCGAGTGGGTCCAGAATACAAGGAAGGGGAAACTCGTGATGCTTGATGCTCGCAACATCCCTATCAAGCAGCCATGCAAAAATCTGGGTCCAAAGAGGATTGGTCCTTACCGTGTAGTTAGAAAGGTGGGACATGCCTCATACCAGTTGGATCTTCCCTCTGCATTTCAGATCTTCTCTGTCTTTCATAAAAGCAAGTTGACATTGTTTGAGGGCCCTCCTCCTGTGACTCCTGAGGCTTATCTTGTGGATGGGGCACCAGAATGGGAAGTGGAGGAAATAGTAGCCTCCCGCTGGGTTAAGCGACGCCTTGAGTACCTGGTATCCTAGAAAGGGTTTGACGCAGCAGAGAACAGTTGGGTGCCAGCTCGGGATTGTGTACATGCCCAAGACCTGATTGATCATTTCATAATCGTTTCCCTGAGGCTGCAGGATCTCAGCCTAAGCCGGCTGTTGCTGCTATGAAGTTGCCACCAGCACATAAGAACTTTTTCTTATCAAACGCCCCTGGAGGGGGAGGTGAAGCTCAAGAAGGAGGAGAGGTTAATCTCATGGTTGGATAACTTAATAGTGGGAACTGATGCTAAAGATAAGGCTGGGCGACAGGAGGCCCAGAAGGTGAAACTTCAGGCTCTTCCACCTGAAACACACCTTAGATCAACGCTGGGTGCAAGCCAAGCATGCCCAGGTTGATACTAATGGGGTGCAAAACGCCCAGCCTCTTATCTCGGCTCAGGCACTGAAATGTACGATTTACATTACAAACAAAGACTGTTCTATTTGGTTAATTGGAGAGCAAGGGTTCAAATCCCATTCAAGTTATGAAATTTTAAGTTCAGGTAAAATATGGCTTCAATTGATTACTTGAGTGAAGGCACTTTTGGTGTATTTTACAAAAATGGACGTAAGCATCTGTTTATTGGAGCGTCAAGGCTTGGGCACACTTCTGAAAAACCTGAATTTCCCCAGCCCACTTTAAATATGTTTTTGCAACCAAAATTCCTTGTTAGTCAACTTTCTTAAAATAAGTTTTACCCGTTATTTTACGTTTTACTTATGGTTCCTTGGGCGAATTTGGTGGCGGACCTCTTCAGGGAGTCTTCAACTATGTGGGCCACTACATTTTATCGCAATTTACCAAAATTTCAGGTGCTCCCTTGAGCCATCCAGGTCCCCCAGACCGAGGCACCCAAGCCCCCTGACGTCAAGTTACACTTGATTATGGACTCCCCTCTGGGGTCCACTCAAGCTGTTATGTTCCTCGCTTACCTGGTACTATATGTTGTGCTCTACACCCTTGCCTGGGGTACCTTTGGCACAGGCACCATTTGAGGTGTCTTCTTTCCCTTTCTCTTAATGGCTAGTTACCTAGCAATATGGGTTTGCATCCCACATCACATTGCTTGGAACGAGAGAGTTACAGACACTCTCTTGACACTCTAGTGGACTGCAGCTGCAAGCCCAGAAGATTGAAGCCATAGAACTAATAGCTGTGCTGAAGATTGTCTGAGATATCCAAGTGTTCCTTAAAATGGTCTGATATTATAAAAGATTTATTCAGAATTTTGCTGAAATCGCCAAGCCCTTATTCCATCTTTTGAAGGATCTGAAGAAAGGATTCATATGAAATGAAGAAGCACAGAAATCCTTTAATGAGTTAAGCCAGGACTTGATAGATTCTCTGATTTTGAAGTATCCAACTTCATTTGATAATTTATTATACAAACCAATGCTTCATTGATACCAATCAGCACCATATTGAGCCAAGTAGATGAACTTGTGGATGAACATCTGGTAGCTTATGTGAGCTGGAAACTCTCAGCCACAGAGAGGAAATACACCATAACTGAGCATAAATGCTTTGCAGTCATTTATGCCTGTAAACAGTTTTGGGTGTACATCCACAGAACGCGCTTTAAAGTGGTGACGGATTACTCCTCTTTGCATTGGATTCACAATTTGTGAGAACCAGAAGGATGACTGGCCCAATGGGCATGGAAATTATAGTCTTACAATTATATGATTGTCCACCGAGCAGGGGCTTCTTATCAGAATGCAGATAACTTATTTCAGTTACCAATGGTCCAGATGGTATACCAGAAGGCGGATGAGCTATTCCAGAGAATGGTCAATGAAGAAATAAGGAATGAGCCCTGAGAAATCCAAGGTGCACTTCAAAAAGTGATGGAAAACACTGAGACCATGTATGGACAAGTTTTCAAGATAATTAATGGGAAGCAGTAAAAATTCCCAAAGCCATTAGAAAGAGCAGCTATCATTCAAGCTGCTCATAAGATTGTCAGACATGGAGGACTGAAAAAAAACTGACCATATTCACCAGTACTACTGGGATTCAATCAACTATGATGTCATGGACTATATGGCTTACTGTGTGGAGTGCCAGTTGCACAAGCTACATAAGAATATGACTGGATACTAACTGGTCCACCCTGGATAAGCTTAACATATGGTGTCCATTGACATGATGGGAAAGCTGATGATGAGCATGGGGGAGTCAAGTATATAATAGTTACAAACAATCATCTGATGAGATAGGTAAAGATGAAGGCCCTGGAAAAAGTAGACGCTACCAGTACTATAAAGTTCATCCTAGATCAAGTAGTATACCAACACGGATGCCTGAAGGTCCTGCTGAGTGACAATGGGACAAATTTCACAACTCATGTGATCCCACAATTAAATGAAATGATGGAGATCTGAGGAGTCAAGTCTGTACCCTACCAGCTGGAGATAAATAGACTGGTGAAATGAGTTAATGGGATGCTGGAAATTACGCTGAGAAAGCTGGTCGCAGGAAGAATTTCTGCACGGGAAATGTACCTGACTTCAGTGACGTTTGCCTACAATATCAGTCATCATAAAGTGATAGGAAAAATGCCATTTGAGTTGCGATATGGGAGGAAAACCGCATTGCCACTGATTTTATATTCAGTGGTTGAACCAACATTGGGGATGAGTTCTGAGCAGTAACTGAACCAACTGACAAATACTCTAATCAAAAATGCAATCACAGCATCTGATATTACATTGAAGAAAAGGATATGAGAAAAATTTATGGATGTTAAGAAGGACCAGCCTTATCAGAATACTGAATAGGAGAAAGAGTTGCTTATTGTGATACACATGGTTTTGGGAGAAGAAACAAATTGGATGCATTGTGGTTGGGTCCATTCAAGATTATCACCATGTTGGCAACGTATGCCTACTCCATCAATAACCTCTTGGATGGAAGGATAGCAAATTTAGTCCATGCTATGTATTTTAAGCGATGGATTGAGGAAAAAAGAATAATAAAAAAAGAGTTCCTAAGGGACCACTGAACCATTAAGTTGGTTATGTCCTAATTATTTGGTCAAGTCTGAAAAACGGACCCATGAACCAATCTATATGATTAAGTCTTAAAATGTAAGACCTCTGAACCATAGAAAATTGGTAGGTCTAAATATACCTAGGATCCAGTTTGGGAGAATAAAATGAAAAGATGGACCGCTGAACTGAAATAAGGTTAAGTACCGTGGAAAAAAGAAGAAGAAAAAAATTGAAAAATTAATGGAATAAAATATAGTCAAAACTGCATAGAAAAATTGATATATTTATAGTTTTTTTTTTATTTATCATCCTAAATTTAGGGATATTTCACCCATGTCACCTCTTGGGGGAGAGAGGATGTATTGCAGTAGGAATGAATAACCTGTTTAAATCTATTTGAGGTCAGATGCTAGCGAGGGCTAGAATGTAATGAGAGTGTCTTAACTCTCCTGTTCCCAACGTGGTATGCTTGGTGCATAGGCCCAACTCCAGGGAGCTAGCCATTATTACAAAAGGTACTAGAGCCCAGCAGAGGGTGCTAAAGCAATAATAACTTAAGTAAAGAAGTGAGATCATATTAATAAAAAAACAACCAAAATGACATGGTGCACTAGGGAAGAAGGAGTAAGCATCCCAGGTTGGAGGGAACCTGGGCGACCCAATGGTGCATGAGGAGATAGCCTAATCATATACAAAATAGAATAGTTACCATAGTGTGAGACCTCTTCGAAGAGGTCCATGCACAGGATCATCCTGGATAACATAAATAAAATAATGGGAAAATGGGAAAAGTTTATTGTGTGAAGTCAACCAACAAGGAATGTTGGTCGCGAAAATCAAATATAAACAGAAGCAGGGTAATTTGGGGTCTGCCAAAGCGGTCCTAAGCACTGATTCACCAATATGCAAACGCTTCTATCCCAATTGGTAGAATACACCAAAACTGACTTCACTCAAGTAAAATAAATGAGGTTGTACTCTACCCAAACGCATAATTTCATAAATGAAACAGATGTCAAAACTCGTTCCTCAAGCAACAGATTTGAACCATCCGCATTAATTAATTATCTCATCTGTTTTAACGCCAGGGCTGACACAAGGGGCTGGGCGTTAGGCACCTCACTAGTACCATCTTGGAAATATTTGGCTTGTACCCAGAGTTGGTCTACTGTGTGCCTGAGGTCAGGGAGGGCCTGAATTTTCACCTTCTGGGCCTCCTGTCGCCTAGCCTTATCTTAGGGGTTGGTACCCACTATCATGTCATTTAACCATGACTTTACACTCTTCTCCTGATGGGGCTCAGCCCCTCCAGGAGCTCGTGCTAGAAAAAGCTCTTGTAGGCTGGGGCCAACTTCATTGTGGCAATGGTCGGTTTGGGTTGAGATCCAGCAGCCTGGGGGAAACGCTTATGGAAAGAATCAATCAGATCTTGCGCATGCACACAGTCACGTGCTGGGACCCAACTTTTCTCTGCAGCGTCAAAACCCTTCCAAGATACCAGGTACCCAAGTCTTCTCTTAACATGGCGGAAGCTACTATTTCCTCCACTTCCCACTCTGGCGCCCTATCCACAAGATAGGCCTCAGGAGTTTCTGTGTGGGGCCCTCAAACAACGTTAATTTGCTCTCATGAAAGACAGAGAAGATTTAAAAAAAGAAGTGGGAAGATCTAGCTGGTATAAAGCATGGCCCACCTTTCTAACAACGCGATAAGGGCTAATCCTCTTTGGTCATGGCTTCTTGCATGGCTGCTTGATATGGTTGTTTTGAGCATCAAGTATTACAAGATTATCTTCCTTGTACGCAGGACCCACTTGGCGCTTACCATCAGCGTTCTCCTTGTACACTTGCATTGCTGCCTCCAACTTGTGGAGACCCCTGGTGGACCTTCTTGATAGTCTTGGCAAAGTCCACCACCGCTTCAACCTTAGATCTACAGCTGGGCTTCATGTTAAAAGTGGGGTTAAAGCCATGGTTGGCGAAAAAAGGGTAACAACCGATTGAAGAATGCATAGTGTTGTTGTAACTAAATTGAGACATAGGAAGGTGAGAAACCCAATCTGAATGATTCTCGGCGGTGTAACAACACAGAAACTGTTTAAACACTGGTTCACTCATTCTGTCTGCCCACCTGATTGGGGGTGATAGGCAGTTGAATGGCAGGGGCAAATCTGAAGTGTCTTACACAACCTTTCTAAAAGATGGAGTAAACTGGGGTCCCCTGTCGCTGTAAAATTTCTTGGGGAACCCTATGGAGATCAAACAAATGAGTGATGAAGAGTCTAGCCATCTTAGCCGCAGTTATTGTCATTCTGCAAGGAATAAAGTGGGCGAATTTCGTAAAATGGTCCACCACCATGATGGCATCATAACCATCTGAGGCAGGTAACTCCAAAATAAAATCCACCAATAGGGAAGTCCAGGGCCCATCAGTCTTTTGGACTGGTACCAACAACCCCACTAAAGGTTGCCAATTAGCTTTCATCTGATTGCAGATAAGGCACTCTTTAAAATACCGCCCCACCTGAGCCGGCAAGCCCTTCCAATTGTAGGTGCATCAGATTACCTCTAAGGTCTTTGCTTTACCAGGATGACCAACGGTGAGTCCATCATGATGGTCCCAGATGATTTCCATGCGCATTGGTCCAGAAGGAACCCATAGGCGCCTTTGAAACCCCACCATCTTATCCTTCACGTGATAAGCCCTGGATATGTCCTCTTGATTCAAAGCGCTCTTAGCAAGTATCATAGTATATTCAACTGATAGCGGCTGAGAAAGGACCACCTTTCTGAACATACCATATTCCTCCGCATTTTCCAGAGGTGCAAGCGCTGGTTTGTTAGCCAGGAGAGAGGGAAGCAACGACAGAATTTTACTTGGAGGGATTATAACCTGGGTGTTGTGCACCTCTATCTCCTTGGGGTCAGGGGCTAAAGCAGGGTTGCGGCTCAAAGCATCCGCCAAACCATTATCCTTACCCTTGGTGAACACATAAGAGAATGCAAATTGGGCAAAGGTCTCAGGCCAATGGGTCTGCAGTGGGGTTAGGACATGAGGGGCGCGGTAGTACAGCAAGGCACGGTGATCTGTACGTACTCAGAAAGACAGGGAGGAGCCATGTAAGTGGTGATGCCAATAAGTCAGCGCCTCCGCCACTACTAGTAACTCTTTGCCTTAAACGGCTTAATTCAACTCAGGCAAAGACATTTTCCTAGAAAATATCCCACTGGATGCTCTATCCCATCTTCGCCTACTTGTAACAAGGCAGCCGCTATAGCAAAGTTGGAGGCATTCATAGACACAATGAACTTTTTAAAGGGATAACATAGTGAAGGACAGAAGTGGATAACAGGGTGCATCTCATTGCTTGGAAAGCATCCTCCAAAACGGAGGACCACTGAAGCACCTTTCACCACTGCCTTATATAAGGGTGCTGCCACCTTGGAAAGATTGGGTGTAAACTTTCTTGAGGAACGTACACGTCCTCAAAAAGCTTCTCAATTAATTGACTAAGGTGGGGATGGGCCACTCACAAAATAGCCTTCTCCTTGTCTGGAGTTATCATGTGTCCTTGGTCAAACACACGTTGCCCAGAAAAGTGACCTGGGACTTGAAAAATTCACACTTGCTTATCTTCAGCGTAAGGCTGGCTGCCTTTTAACCTCTCCACCACTTGCCAAAGGTGTACTGCATGGGACTCATAATCAGGAGAAAACACCCATATATCATTTTATGTAAGCAACCGCGCATATCCCCAAAAAGTCCCCCAGCACTGCATCAATGCGGCGTTGAAAGATAGTAGGGGCATTCTTAAGCCCAAAGGGCATGACCTGAAACTGAAAAATCCCTTTCTGGTATGGAAGGCGGTTAACCACTCTTGCCCCTTTTTAATCTGAGTCTGATTGAACTCATTGAGGCAATCCAGCTTGGAAAGACCTTAGCCTTCTCCACATAGCGCGCAATCTGAGAATCCAAAGGGATAGAATGTAGATCTGGTACAGTGACGTTGTTGAGGTATCCATAGTCTACACATGGGCGTAGAGTACCATCAGCCTTCACAACAAAGAGAAGTGTGGAGCATACAGGGGAGGTACGCTGAAAAATCTCACCTTTGGCTAACTGTTCCTTCACCCACACGTCCAACGCCTCTTCCTCCTAGATAGTTAATGGGTAAATGGGTGAAGATATATGCACCAGATCCTCAGTGAGAATGAAGTCACAATCAAACTCAGCATGCTCAGGTAGTGCTTTAGCAGATGCTGAATCAAAGGAAGATTCCAAACCCTCCATATAAGAAGGTATAGAAACTTCCACTGAGGGATTTAGCAAAGGTGCAAGGCTAAGAATGTGAAGGTGGGGCCAGTGGGGCAATTCGCTCTGGGCGTTCTCTTCTGACAAAGGAGCAACTAATGTGCGACCATTCTTCAATGTAAGGGATAGTGTATTCTCTTTCAGGTTGGTTCTAACGTCAAACTTCCACCACCACTTTACAACCAAAATGATAGGGTACAAGAGGCTTTTGACAGCCTTGAAGTGATCAGACAAGTGGTACTTGCCAACCTGATAGTCCACTGTCTCAATGATATTCAGAGTGGGAATACCTTAGGACGCCCCTCCCTTAACCATACCACCTGGCAAGTAACTCAGTCCAAGGTAGTCAGCTAGACTCTGGTCCATAAAGTTTTCAGAGGCGCCAGTATCCATCAAAATAGTGGTGCTGAGTTTCCCTAAAGAAGAGAAAAGAGTAGCAGTCAGTAGAAAATACCCAGAATGGTCTTTATTTAAAGCCAAAAACGCCAGTAAATCACCACCAAGCTCTTCGTCTGGCATTTACATGTCACCCCTGGTATGATAATGAATCAAAGAATGGAGAGGGATACTTGGCCGCTCTTAATAATGAGGCCACATATACCACCATATCTTCATCAGGGGCATAAACATTATTATAGTGTAAACGCAGCTCCTTTTCAACTTCCTGAGTGCTACAAATTATGGAAGAGGTTAAACGGGGATTTTCTGGGGTGATTTGGTACACAGGAATAGGTTCCTTATCTGAGCCATGAGAGAGCAAATATGGTTCAGAGGCATACATAGTGTTTTTATTATAAAACGCGTTTTTAGATGTGAATGACCCTATTTTTAAATAGCAAATGAATGCCCAACGTTATCCAAGGCCAACACCCCCAGGGCCATCTGCACTGATTCCACTGGTATCATCTGAACGTGCTGATGAAGTAAAACCTGTTTATTAAAATTGAAATTGGTAATTTTGGTGGAAAGTCGGGAAATCACAACTTTCAGACCTCAAAGCATCCATATACACCAGGTATGAGCACAAAGGGTGGGTACTTTCCAGTTGGAGGCAGACAAAATAATGCCGAGATGCTCCAACCCCAGTAAAATGATGAAACAGTGGTGCGGCTGACCACAGCTGAAGCCCACAGCTGGCACCCACCGTTTGTACTTTAGAAAAGTCCCACATTGAAAAAGTTTGTGCACATAAATTTAAGTGGTTGGTCAACTAATGTAAGAAGAGTGCCTATAGCTCTCCTGTTCCCAACGTGGTAGTGTTTTTTGCACAGGCCCAACGCCAGAGAGCTAGCCGTTATTACAAATGGTACTAGAGCCCAGCAGAGGGTGCTGGAGCAATAATAAATTAAGTAAAGAAATGAGATCATATTAATAAAAAACAAACAAAAATGACATGGTGCACTAGGGAAGAAGGGGTAAGCATCTCAGGTTGGAGGGAACCTGAATGACCCAATGGCGCACGAGGAGATAGCCTAATCATATACAAAATGGAATAGTTAACATAGTGTGAGACCTCTTCAAAGAGGTCCATGCACAGGATCATCCTGGATAACATAAATAAAATAATGGGAAAATGGGAAAAGTTTATTGTGTGAAGTCAACCAACAAGAAATGTTGGTTGCAAAAATCAAATATAATTAGAGGCAGGGTAATTTGGGGTCTGCCAAAGCGGTCCTAAGCACTGATTCACCAATATGCAAACGCTTCTATCCCAATTGGTAGAATACACCAAAACTGACTTCACTCAAGTAATCAATTGAAGTTGTACTCTACCCAAACGCATAATTTCATAAATGGAACAGGTTTCAAAACCCTGTTCCTCAAGCAACTAAATTGAACTGTCCGCGTTAATTAAATATCTCATCCAATTTAAAGCCTGGGCTGACGCAAGGGGCTAGGCGTTAGGCACCTCATTAGTACCAACCTAGGAATATTTGGCTTGTACCCACCGTTGGTCTAATGTGTGCCTGAGGTCAAAAAGGCCTGAAGCTTCGCCTTCTGGGAATCCTGTCGCCCAGCCTTATCCTTGGGGTTAGTACCCACTATCATGTCATCCAACCATGACATAGAACTACATGAAACCAAGTTCATTGAGGGATGCAGATCCCTGAGAGAAAGCAACTAGGGGAAGGGAAATTGAGATGTTGGAAGAAGCCAATCATGATACCCCAGAGCGGGGAGGGAAGTAACAGTACTTGAAGAGGAAAATTGGAAAATAACCCCAAGTAATCCTGATATGGTACCAGAGCTGGAAGATTGGTCTTGAGCGCTTGCCAATGGGCTTCATCAAGAACACCGGACATATGGGCCATCAACGAGCAATGGATACTAGATGGGGGTCTTCTGAGTCATGAACCTATCTTAGCCATCAGTGGAACTTACTGATGGGATGTGCCAGAAATGAGATAGTTGTGCAAGGAGAAAATGGCATCCTGCAAGTGACAATACAAGATTCTCAGAAGCTGAAGCAGAAAGAGCGATGGAAACCAGAGAGGATGGAAGCTTCATGGCCCAAACTTTGAAGAACTTGGCCAGCAAAGTGAAGAGCATAAGTGCAGTATTCCAATCTAGGATATTTTTGAGATCAGAAGATTTCAGAGATATGGATAAAGCCCCAGTGACTTGAGCCCCCAATTATTCATAAGGGAGTTCAAAATGTATGCTGTTGCCAATGGTTAGTTTGGTAACCAAGACAGCTGGCTTGTAATATAGACCAAGTCTGAAAAGGAACTCTGGAAGCAAGTCCAATCCAGCAAATAACAAATTATCGAGAGCAAAGGGCATTGCCTCAAGAGGATCAATGATGTTGTTAGGTGCATCTATAAAAAGAGCCAAATCCAGGAGAGTCTCAAAATCTAACTCTGGAATTGACAACAGAGGAAGGATTGGTCACAAGTTATTTGAGATGATCGCTAACCTGGTTTCAGCAGGGTTGGTTACCATTTCTGGTAATTCCATGGAAGACTAGCCAATGGTGCCAGACTAGGCATATGAGTCCTGGAAGGACCATAGAAAAGGTTCTATTGCACATATTGACTCATCCGCTGGAAGAGCCAAAGGTCTTGATCATACAAACTATTATGCAGCTGTTGGTACTGCAACTCAGAAGTTGACATATGCGCTTGATGAGAAAGGGGTGTCAGACTTATATAATAGTCAACATTATCACTCTTAAATTAATTGAGCTCCAATTTCAGAGAAACGAATCTCAAAATTTAATGGGATAAGCTCTCCAGAGAAGAATTAATAATGATATGAGCCAAGAGGTTATGAAGAGAAAATAACAAAGAAAGAACACAAATGAGCATTTTTAATTGGGCAACAAAGTAAGCATTGATGGCAAGAATCTCCTGTTGAGGATGAGGAGAAAATCAGTAAATCATGGATGCTGGACCAAGAATCCAGAATATGACAGTGGGTCATATGCCCTGATGGGGGAAAACCAGATCGCAGGATTAATATTGTCATGAGTAGACTGATCAGCCCCGCATGACAGAAGGTTGTAGGGACTGCACTCTAAGTAGGCATTAGTGAGGAGGAAGATGAGGAGAGCTACATGACAAAGGTTTTCCTGAGCAGCGTTGAGTACTGATGATTGTAGTCCACTTGAATAAATGAAGTATTTGACTGAGTGTTTGAAGTATTGTTCTCTTGCCCTGATCCTTTCTTGCTGGAGATCTAGGCAAGAGGGGGTGTTGGGATTTTTCCCATATTCCCAGCTGACTAAATTACCAGGGATTGCTAGAGGATAATTCCCTGAAGCAAAGTGAATTGGATATTAGTTGACCCTAAATTTGGGGTAGCATGTTCAGGGGATTTATAGGTTAATTGCCTGGTTAGATCCATTGCGGGATCAATCTGGATGAATGCATAAGATCTTGTCGGGCAGAGTTGCTGATGAAATAGGGGCATCTGGTAGTTGATTAACTATCAGGTATACCAATTGGGATTGGTCAGGTTTAATTACTGACCAATTGGGAATTTAAGGAGTAAGTTGTGAGGCGAGTGATGCTGCCTACAACTAGTGAATCAAATTAGTTGGTTCACGACCTTCCTTAATGGGTAACAACTTCCATTACCTAAGCAGATTGCTTGCCAAATATGGTTGGTTCACTTGTATCAAGAGGAAAACGTTAGGGACACTTTTTCCAACTCTTTTAGGTCTTGAGGATGTCCAACGACGGAATCCTAGCCAGGATGGGGAAGACCATCGCTGCAGAGACGAGGATAAGTGACTCAATGGCAACAGCTGTCAATTCATCAATAAAGTGCCAACTGAGGGTTAGGCGCTGAATTCCCAACTATAAATTCCCTAAAGAATTCAATAATAAAGATTATTAATTACCAGATCACTTTACTATACTATTATCTTAGTAAACTTTATCAGAATCCATTTTGAGTTTAATTTTATCAAGAATATTATTGCTGTGTACAATAATTGGGAGACTCTTTAAGGTAAAGTTTAGAATCTGAGCAGGGATCCAGAGAAGAAGCTAAATCAAATCAGGGATTGCTGCTGACAGTGTGTCAAACAAGAGAAACCATAAACAGGGATCTGATCATAGACTGAGTTAGGCGGTACAAGGGCAAAAATCCCTACTAAGGACACTATAAGTATTTTAAGAGGAAATACTGGCTGAGCGTTGGACTAAAATCTAATACTTTAATTCAACTATGGATAATAGTCACCATACTATTATCAACAATTATATCAACTACTATCATACAACGCAGAGAAATGCACAAAACCTGAACCTGTGCAAGTAATATATTTATAGGGGTTATTAACTGAGAATAATCAAAAAACTAAAAATTTTTACACCATACCACATGGTAAGTAATTCAGCTCAAGGTAGTCAGCTACGTCTTGGACAATTAAATTCTCAGAGGCTCCAGTATCTACCAAGATAGTAGTTCTAATTTTACTTGAAGGTGATGAAAGGGTAGTAGTTAATAAAAAAGATATCATGAGTGATCTTTATTCATAGCAGACAGTGCCAACACTTCACCACCATGCTCTTTTTCAGGTTCTACCTTGACCCCAGGATACATTTCTGCATTAAAGAAAGGAGAGCGTATTTGGCCATTCTTACTACTAAAGCCACATGCCCCCCCATATCTTCAGCAATTGCAAAAACATCTTATATTGTAATTTTAACTTCTTCTCCTCCTGGGTTCCGCGGATCATTGTGGTGGTCAAGCGTGGGTTCTCTGGGATAATTTGATACACAGAAATGTGGTCCATATCTGATTTATAAGATAATAAATATGGTTTGGTTGTATATATGGTAACGCCATTATAAAAACGCGTTTTTAGTCTTGAACAACCCTAGTCACATTTGGCAATTAAGTCTGACGTTATCCAAGGCCATCACCCCCAGGCCAATCATTGAGGATACTGCCTGCACCATTCATATGCAGCGCCAAGGAAAACCCAGTTATTTTGAATCAATTTTATTATTTTTGACGGAAAGTCAGGGAATCATAACTCTCTGACCATGAAGCGTCCATATCCCCTGGGTACAAGCAATAAGGGTGGGCACTTTCCAGCTGGAGGATCAAAAATAACGCCAAGATGCTCCAACCTTTGAAAAAGGAGTGAACAGTGGGGAGTACCACCACAGCTGTGGCCAACAGCTGGCGCACACCATTTGCGCCTTGTGAAAGCCCCACATGGGAAAAGTTTGTGCACGTAAAATCAAGTGGTTGGTTGACTAATGTAAGGAGAGTATCTATAAATCTTTCATTCTCAGAATGGTAGTGCATGGTGCACAGGGCCAACGCCAGGGAACTAGTAGCTATTACTGAAGTTATTAGAGCCCAGCATAGGGTGCTTGAGCTAGAATAACATAAGTCAAGGATGGTTATCATGATAGGAAATAACCTTTTGGAACCACGCGGTGCTCAGAGTGGTAGGGCTTAGGTGACCCAGGTTGGAGGAACTGGGGCAATTCAACGGTGCATAGGCGGATAGATTTATAGTAGTTTAAATTAAATGGTTAATGTTGCATGAGACCTCCTCAAAGAGATTTGCGCTCAGGATTGTCCAAGATAACATATGGAAAAAGGTGTGCTTAGCAAAGGGTTTTATTGATAGGGAAGTCGACCAACAGGAGAGATTGGTCTTGACCTGAGTAATTTAAGAGAATTTGGTAAACTATAATTTGAATAATAACGGGTCTAAGATGAGGCTCACCAATAGGCGCATGCTTCCATTGGGCAATAAACTGTACTTAGTAATCAAAAAACTAAGGTAATTAATTGTAGCAGTGGCTGACCTAAGCTGGAAATTTCAAAAACCAAACAGGTTTTGAGACCTTGTTCACCTAAAAACCAAAGCAAACCATTTTTGTTCATCAAAAAGCTAGTTCATGTTAATGCTCCTGATGTTATACAGGGCTGAACTTCTCTTGCATCCTTAGGACAACCAGGGCATACTTTGCCTTACCCAGTATTGATTTATGGTATGCTTGAGGTCAGGGAGGCCTGCCAACTTCATCTTCTTGGCCTCCTGACATGCTGCTTTGTCTCTAATGTTGGTCCCAAATATGAAGTCATTTTTCTAACCATGACAAGATGCCCTAATACAGGGGTGGCTTTGTCTGGCCAAAAAGCCCCTGTGCGTCTTTTAATTTTATATGGCCCTAGGCATAATGGAGGTATGGGGCTAACAAATTATGTAGAACAAGTATCCCAAATACTATGAATCTGGATACCCAGGTAGTTAGCCCTGATCTGTCAAGCCTACATTAGGCCCATGCAGAAAGAGCAAACTTTTCATGTGCTATCAGTCTAGGAAACTTAAATCATCCACAATTGTTGATTATGTATCTGCCAACTCACCCAACCGCTGCAGCTCCCATATGGCACTCCTGCACATTTTAAAAGAATACTTCTAGTCATGAGATAACGGAATGGAAAATCCATATAAGTGTACAGACTATCCAAAGAGATTCCAGATTAGCTTACAGACAGGAAGCTCATGATCAAGTGGTAATAAAAAACATGACATACCGTAGTCCAAATACTATTGCCAGGATTGATTATCTGGATATAATAGACATACCATACGGCTTAGAAACTCAAAGGATGATCTGGAGATACACATCACCAATTATTACAACCCAGGATCCGCGCTCATGTGTGGATATGCATATGATAGTGTATCACACTGCGGAGCAATTTAACACCGCCCAGTCTTCATGCACAGTATGTGACCATTATGAGAGTTTAATACACCGCTTAGAGCAATGTCCACCTACAGTGGCTAGCTGGAAAGATGTTATGCGCCTATTATACCAGAACAATGTATAGGCATCCAGCCTGTCCAGAAACATGTTTGCTCTCAGCATAGAGTCATCTATCCCTCCATCTCTCCATGTTCTAATAGTAGCAATAGCGCTATGGACAATCCATACTGTGGTCTTGGATTTTTTTCAGAACTAACTCCTAACCTTCATGAAGTTGTCAATCGTTTTCATTCCCATCTATTGAAAAATTTTCAAGCATGGTTTGGAAACTTGACCCACACAACAGAAGGCTATACACTCATGGCTTCCAATCTGGTTCCTAAAAACTAATCCTTTCCTTCACTCCTGTTAATTCAGACATAAAGCTAGAATGAGCTCCCCAAAGTCCTAAACCTGGCGGTCTTGGTTGACAACATGAGGGGCTATGAACCCTCTTAGGAACATTTATATTTTATATTTATGATTTTCATTATTAATATTATCATTATATTGGAAGATCCCGTCCTTTGGTTGGCTTATCCTTAATTAATCAAGAACTAATATCCTAAGAAGAGCTTACATTTAGACATCCCCCTTAAATCACTATATCATTTTTCTTTCCTTATGGGATTTTAATGTAGGAAATAACATGAATACCTTAAACCATTTATCAATAAAGATACAATTCATCTAATTTTCTGTTAAGTAACATTTTCATTAATAAGTCACAATGCCTTTGTTCCATAGGAAGGCTACTCTATTTGTGGGACCTAAGTAGAACTTGGCCTCCAAATCAAAAATAAACAAGGTACTTTTGAAATTCTTAGACTTATAGCAATTACTGACCGTTGGGCTTTTTTGGGATCAGCATCATTGAGAACCTTAAAAATGAGAGCCCTACAGGCTGATGCTCACTACAAAGGGGCACAGCCATCGCTTAATTATACATGCAATTAATTTGTACTATCAGAAAGATAATCTAATTAGTAGTATGATCTATTGGATACACAATGAAACAGTATAGATAGTGCTCATATGGAAAGCTCACCCTTGAGATTATTTTGGGGGTACCAGAACATTCAATGGAGATCCCATAATCATGAAATCTAACCCGGTTTTAATGAGGTGGCCAAAGACTTAACTTAGGGAATCATAAATTCTGGAGAAAGAGCTAACCATAAAAGATCTATCACTGAGGACATATCTCTTCATAATTTATATAGTTTAGTGCTCTCCCAGAGACGTACTGCTCAAGTACAAACCAACCCAATATGTCATGTGGTTTGTAAATCCTGCACTATACCATATTCTGCACTTAGAAAAAGTACATAACGGGTAGCTTCATCACAAAATTTCAGGGTGCGTTAAGGTTGGCCTATGAGCAAGTGTACAATTTAGCAGCACAATTTACTGGGGACATAAGCAAAGTTGAAGCAAATTGATCGTATATCATCAAACTCATAACAAAAGGGCGACCATTTATTCTATAGTTATCAATTACATGGAGAAAGCTATGAAATTTCTCAAAAAGGACCTGTGGAATCTAATGATAAGACCCATAAACTACATGATACTTTTGCCCAAGAGCTTCAGCAACATTAAGCTACAGCCCATAATGATATGGCTGCCTGAGGATTTACTAACTGATGTAAGGAGATGAAAAAATTAAGCACTTTGAATCACAATTAAAGCTATTTTTAAACGAATTGCCAAACTTGAAGCACATCAAGCTTCAGAAGCTCAGATGGTGTCACAAACACTATATCACTCAAGTAGCCTGTTAAGTAAGTTGACTGGACCTAATTGTCAGATATTTATTAGGGACATGATAATGTAAACATCCTTAACTTACTATGGATCATATCAGATATCAGTGACCATGGATCAGGAATATCCTAAGCTTATGTAAAGCTTGGGATCCGCAGCTAGAAATTCCACTTAATAGTATTCAACTATGATGACATAGGCTCAAGGGCTTTGTTGGTTAGGTCAGACTTAACAATAAGTGTCAACTTGATGACTCAGGCATGTGGGCCTTGTTGGTCTATATTAAAATTAATTACAATAATGTTGATCAAGATTTTAATCAAATTTATTACTAATTAGTGGTACAAATCGCCTTGGTAAGTGCTGCCAATTTCTTGAGAAAGAAAATCAGTTCAGCTATTTGCAGACGCATCTCTGCTTTCTTGAGAACATTGACAAAATTTACACTGGACCTGAGGCCATCCAAGATTCCCTGAGTTAAAGGATTGTAGACCTTCAAATGAACATTTAATGTGTTCCTCTGGCCAAGTGCCATTGAAAATGAGACGTCATGGGTAAGATGTGGTGAATATTGAACCCTGTAAATTATCTTCAACTTGATACTAATAAAGTACAATCAACTATTACCACAAGTTCATAGTTTAATCTATAGCTTTTTATGTTTAATAATTTACGTTGTATTAAGTCAAAAATATACTTATTTTTAGTAAGATCAGGTCAGCGTGTCATCTTCCAAGTAGCAACAGAAGAATATGACTTTGAAGTGCTATCACCAAGGAATTATATCTTGAACTATAGTCACCGTCTGATCTATTGTCGCCATACAATAGACATTTGAAACTTTACCATACTTCAGAAGAAGAATTAGTCATATAAAGTAGACCAAAAACTTAACAAGTGGCACTAATGGCTGGGATTGCAGATGGTGACCACGCTGAGCAGAGGAGAAATCCCAATCAATTATTAAGAACCATTACCAGCCTAATGGGTATACTGAAATGACTGTGTCCCAGATTAATTGGAATGATGTAACCATTATTACCTACCCTGACGAACCAATTTCACTTGAAGAGCTGGAAAATCTTGAACATCAGTTGTTAAGAGGGTCTCAAATGGGACAAGGGCCCACAGACAATAGTAGCAATTCTTTTTATTACCAATGACAGCAAAATATGTCTTGAATGAGATATCTAGCTCATTATCAATTGAGTGTAACTCAAAACTGAACAATTTTATTTTGGATAGAAAATGACACCCAATACTTAATTGATTTTTTACATCCCGCCTCCAGAAATTCTCAGATGGCAATTTCCCACTAGCATGCGGCCATTACTGAGTTGTTAAATTTTTCATGAAACTCCAGCCAGGCGGGCCAAATTTTAAATGAGCAATTGGAAGCCAACCTCGCTGAGGTCCATTCTAGTTTGGAGGCAAATTATAATCTAGCCACTGGGCTAATGACAAGGAGAAGAATTGGCACAAGAGTTAAATGACAGATTGTATCCCATCTTTGACAATTTCTTAGAGGAAAGATGAGTTACCAAATCTTGGGTTTACAAGATCACTCAGACTTCTATTAATTCTTCAGAGTTCATGAGACTTAATCAAAAAGCCTGAGAGATGCAATCAAACCATAATGATGAATTTCGTGGACAAATTAATGACTAAGAACCCAAATTTTGCAGATGAAGGATGAATACACCAGTAAAATCAACTGATGGCAAACACAATTTGAAGGTCAATGAGTGAAAATAAAAAAAATAAAAATTTATTGATCATCTTAATTGACAGATCAATAATCTCAATGAGGATGTTACTTCTATTAATAAGTTAAACAATTATTTTTATGGAGAAGTAAACCATTGCAAGAAGGCAATTAAGGAAAAGAACCAAGCAATTTCCACCTTTCAACTAAAAACTACTAGATTGAATGAGGAAATTTTGAAATTAAAGTTAGAAAATTAAACTCATGTCAATTGGTAAAATAAAATCAACAATTAAATCCAAGCTTTGGACAACGTGCATTGTCAGTGTGCCACAAACCACTTGACTGGAAACTCTTCTGATTATATGAGGATGAAGCTTTGGAAATAGCTACTGAAATGGACGCTGGGCCACGTTGACAAATGCCTAGCAAGATGGCTGCTTTGGCCAAACCCAACACTTCAAACCATGATACAAAGCCTCAGCGCCCTAGTACGCCTGGCTCAAATCAATAAAGAATATAATCGTGATAACCATGGATGGGAAAGCAATAGTTACAAACCAGCAAACCAGCCTGCTTTTGACAAGAATGAAAGTATAACCAAATTTGTCAAACGCTTTGAAATGGCCATGTATTGGGCCAGTGACCATAACAAAGCAGCCACTATGATCAACTGCTTGAATCAGTGGAACATTGAGTTGATTATGCCTCACGTTAACAAAAACCTAACCTGCGCCAAAGTCAAAGAGGCTGTGCTTCATGAATTTGGAGGTCCAGAATGAATGTCAACCAGTAAATCTAAGCTTATGAACATTTGCTTTAAAAAAGATGATACAACCGACAAATTTGCAGATTGATTCTATCACAAAGACAAGTTCTCCTAGATGTAAAGGCTATGGTAAATTTTGATGCTAAGATTGCACTCGAAAATTCAGTAGAACCTTACCATAATTTGTTGAACACTTATTGCCTGCTTTTGTGAAAAACCTTGCAACATCAGAATTGGTTGATTATTTGCACAGATGTTCACAAAATTATGGCTCTCCTAATAATGTATATAGATCAGGACCTGCTGTCTCCGCTAGAAAGCCCTTCAAAACCAATAGTAAGATTGACCGTGATCCATCTGTAAAAAATGAGAAAAACTCAAATACAAGAGACCATGCCCAATGAATGAGATTACTTGCTTAATTGCAATTGTAAAGGTCATTTTGCTTCCCAAATATTTCAGTGAAATGTCAATGTAGCCCTTCCAGATAACGTGCAGGAGGAGGGAAAGAACAAGCACAATAGATGTGGGATGCTCTTTTGTGACAGACACCAGTCCCACCTGATTGAAAAGTAAATGCAGGCTACAGGGCCTCAGTTAACAATAAAAGGAATTCTGTTTTAGTATATAATGAAGATTCTTCAAACGTACATGTGGTAACTTCGCTCCCAGAGAAAGGTTGTCATACCTGAAGCCTCTGAAGTAGTTGCTAAACCCTATGTGCAACAAATACTTGGTAATATTCCAGCCAAATGGCTGAGTGATGCAGAAGATACTCCAATCTTAAAAGGGGTGAATATAGCTATGCCAATTGACACATTCATCAATGAATGTCCCAGTATTGGAAATACTCTGAAGCACACTCTTAACTCCTGGGATTCTTACCATATTCACTTAGTAAACTCTATTGATTCTTACTACTCTGAGTGCACTTACGTGGATCTTCTGGTCAAAAAAATCAGAGTTTTAGCTATTGTCGATAGCGGAGCACCTGTCAACATTGTTTACACAAAGTTGGTAAAGAAAAATGAAAATAGCTCCGGACATTGACCATTATCAGGAATATGGGGCCACAGGCCTTAACAGCACCAAGAGAGAAGGAGCTTACAGCGCCTTGCCACTGCAATTGGAGTTTTAGTAGTAGCTTCACCTACAATAGTGCTTCCAAACAAGAATTATGACATATTAATTGGAGCTAGTTTTTTAAGGACCTATGGGATCTCATGCAATTTTAAAGAGAACATCTTAACAATATTGGGCCAATCAATTCCAATTTATTTCTCTCGTGACAATACAAAGCCCACAAGCCATTGCAGAAACTTTATCAATATATCTTATGCTGATAGGATAATACCAGTAGGATATATTCAGTGGGAAAATTGAAGCCACCCCATGCCAACTGCCATAAACAAAAAATAGGAATACCTCTATATGTGAATAAGGATGCAACAATAGCTCCAGGCCATCAACTGGTTATGAGGACTGGGACCACGCTGTATATTCCAGAAGGACTATATGGGGAGGTTGTATCCCCATGGCATTATTCTCAAATGGAACCTAGTGTGGCGCCTGGAATACATATACCAGGTCATGGAGAGATTGATGTCCTACTAGCAACTTTGACCAGCTGAAGTATTAAGGTCAAGAAATATCAACTAGTCTCATTTATGCATCTGTTTCCAAGGGATGAATTAAAATCAGCTGTCATATTTATATGACTTATTGAGTTTAGCTTACCAACTGAAACCTTTGGGGCACATACTGTATTTTCTCAAGAATCATTTACCAAATTATCATAACAACAAAAAAATGATGCACTAGAGTTTTTTGAACGATACTCTAAAAGTTTCGCCAAAGATGACAAAGATTTAGGTTGGTCAAATGGAGTACAGCAATTTGTTGACACTGGGGACCAGGTGCCTATTAGAATGAGGCCAATCCGGCGCTCCAGGGCTAGTGACGAAATAGTTGGAGAAGAGCTAGACTAATTGCTGAAATTGGAATGATAGTGCCCTCTAAAAGCTATGGGCCAACCCAGTTTTAATTGTAAAGAAAAAAGATGGCACCAATTGAGTTGTGAATGATTATCGACGCTTCAATGCCATTACAAAGGAAGTTTTGTATCTGTTGTTCAGAATTGATGATGCTCTGGACCATCTGGGAGAGGTGAAGTATTTTACTGCAATGGACCTCATCTCAGGATATTGCAAATTGAACTGCCTCTAGAGGAGCAGGAAAAGTGTGCAATGATTGCTGCCCAAGGGCTATTCCAACTGACGCGCATGCCACAGGGGCTGTGCAATGCGCCAGCAGCCTTTCAGCGCGCAATGGACACAATTTTGAGGGACCTTAAATTATCCTGCATACTGGTGTACCTGGATAATATCAATGTCTTTTTGTAAACATTTTCTGAGCATCTGGAGCATCTTGAACAAGTGTTTGAACGGCTGTTGAAGACCAATCTGAAGATAAAACCTAGAAAATGTCAATTCTTTATAGAACAATTGGAATATCTTGGGTTCATATTTGATTCCAATGGCTTGCGGCCTCAACCTCAAAAGGTGGAGGTGATTAACAAAATGCAACCTCTGACGAGTATGAGGGATGTTCAAGTATTCTTAGGCATGGTAGGATAATTTTGAAGATTTGTAGAAGGGTTTGCAAGGATTGCTGAGCCCATATTCCATTTAATACAAGGAGGAGTTCATTTTTGCTGGGCAGATGAGTGCCAACAAGCCTTTGAGGCCTTAAAATCCAAAATGAGCATGGCACCTGTCCTCTGATATCCAGATTTCAGCAAGCCTTTTATCATATAAACTGATGCCTTGTTGACTCCAATTGGTGGTTTGCTATCACATATTGGGGATGGTATTGAGGAGCATCCATTTGCTTATTGCAGCAGGAAACTGAATAAGCATGAGTGTAATTATACAGTGACCAAAAGAGAATGTTTTGCGGTCATTTATGCTTGTAAACAATTTCAGGTTTACATTCATGGCACCAAGTTTCAATTAGGGAAAGATCACAGCTCATTACAATGGATCCACAATCTCAAGGAACCTGAGGGATGTATAGCCCGCTGGACTTGAAATTACAAGAGTACAATTATGAAATTATTCATAGAGCTGGAGCAGCCCATCAAAATGCAGACGGATGTTTGTGAATTCCTATTGTAGCTGTCCTGAGAAGTTTGGCTGATGAGCTTCATGAAAAAATGATTATTCAAAAGTATGTAGATGCGCCACCTGAAGTACAAAAAGTGATTGAAAAAGCATAACCTGACACTGAATATCGAAATGAAGTTTTATACAAGTTCAAGCCTAAAGGACAATGTCAAATTTTCCCAAAACCTTCTGACTGAGTAGAGATTATTACACAAGCACATAAGGCCATTGGGCATGGGGGAACGACCAAGATGCTAGAATTAATATGATTAAGTTACTATTGGGATTCCACGTGATTTGATATCAAAGATGTGCTCAATAAATGTCATTCATACCAAATTGCAAAGCCTATGAAGTTGGATGTGAAATATTGTTTGATCAAACCAGACTGGGCTTGGCATACCATGTCAATTGATGTAGTTGGCTCTTTGCCTGTGATTAGCTGTAAGTCCCAGGGAATGTCCCCTGTGCATGGATAGGGCGATCTTCCCATTTCTAAGTAAAAAGAGTCTGAAGAGGGTGGCTGTACCACTCATTACCCAGGGTGACCTCAACCATGTGGTAGACAAGCGCTGGGTAATAACTATCCCTCTTTGGATTTCTCCCCCAGTGCCCACTTCACCTTGGCTAAACTTGTCCTCCAAATCAAGAAATATGCACCAAGATCACCAAATCAAAGTTGATTGGTCTGAAACTGATTGAAATCAAGTCTGATTATTGGAAACCTCATAATCAAAAAGGGGTAAAGGTTGAGTTATTGGGTGGAATTGCAGAAGGTCTTGATTCATCCAGCAGTGCAATCGTCAAAACTAACCCCCTCTCTAAATCATCAGGGATATCCTTGGCATGCAGGTAGTATCATCAGAAACTTTGACACTAGTTCAAAGCTCCCATCTAGAAAATTGGGAGTTGTGGCTGACACATCTCTTTTGACCAAACAAATGGCCCAGTGACTGGGCACAGGTAGGCTGGGCATCCTGAACCCATTTCCAACCATTGGGACTGCCCCTACATAGGATGGCCTGGGGAATTCCAGTTGCTTGCCAGGCCAGATGCCATCACACCAACTGCTGGAAATGCAGTTGAGCCTAAGTTCAGGCGTTCAAGGTCAAACCAACAGTGACTCAGCCTGGTGCCAAATCCTTCGATGTCAGTTCCCATTGAGCTTATCTGCCCACTTCACAAAAAATTCGCCAGTTAGGGTGAACTTGAGGGACCTGATCCCAGCTTGTTCCTGCATCAATCGACCACTATGTAATTAGTTGCATTGCACTGAGAAAATTGTTGGTCAATTTTCTTCACTTTCCTTTTAATAAAAATCTGCTGCTAAAACTATCAATTTTTACTTTATTGATATCATTCTGGCCATATTCCCAATGGCATTACTCTGGTGGCCTGTTGGTCCCTTATATCAGATGGTCTTTACATTATTGATGATTACTATGACTCTCACCATTGTCAACTTGATCAGCGAGTCAGATACTTCTTGCAATTCAACCATCTTATTTTTGACTATACACCATCAATATATGGGGATCTTATGGCCTTATATTCATTATTTCCAAGCAAGGATTTGCCCCTTTGTCTCCTCAGTTGTATCAAACCTACCCATCAATAACCCAGTAGAAACTATCTCAGTGGTACAATCTATTGCAGCAAGACCCCCAGTGTCTGGGGTTATCTTCAATTTGTTTGTTTTTGGGTTGCTATTCACAATTGCCCTACACCAACGATTTATCGCTTCCCAATTTGCAGCTCTATACAACATTGTACATGTGGCCATGCCTCTTGTAAGGAGAGTGTCTATAAATCTCCCATTCACATCGTGACAGTGCGTGGTGCACCAGGCCAACGCCAGGGAGCTAGCCGTTAATGCCAACGTGATTAGAGCCCAGCAGAGGGTGCTGGAGCAATAACCACTTAGGCATACAATTGAGAATTTTATAATAAAAACCCATATAAGGGCGACGCTGTGCACATATAGGATGGGGCCAAGCGGCCAAGGTTGGAGGGATCCTGGGCGGACAAATGGTGCATGAGGGGAGAGCTGCATGGTACTTGCAATGGCAAGTGTAATGGAGCGCGAGACCTCCAAAAAGAGGTTCATGCTTGGGGACGTTTGGAATATTATAAAAATTAAAATAACTTAAAATGGGGTATAGGTTCTATTCAGGAAGTCGACCAACAAGGACTGTTGGTTGGGGAAAATGTATTTAAGTTTAAACAAAGGAATAGGGTTCATGGTGCAGTGGGATCAAGCACTGACTCACCAATAGAGCAATACTGCCATCCGATTTGATGGAATAGGCTGAAACTGACTTCACTTGAGTGATCGATTGAAGTTGGATTCAACCTGAGCATGTTATTCAAAAAATAGAAAGGTTTCAAAACCCTGCTCCTCAACTAACCAAATCAAACCGTCCGCATTCATTCAGTAAATTGTTTGTTTTAACACTTGGCTTGAAGTCAAGGGCTGGGCACTCGGCACCCCACTAGGACCAACCTGGGCATATTTTACCCTTACCCAGCGCTGGTCTAGGGTGTGCTTCAGGTCTGGGAGGCCCTGTAGCTTCACCTTTTGGGCCTCCAAGCGCCCAGCCTTATATTTGGGGTTGGTCTCCACTATTATGTCATGTTCACATGACATTACCCTCTCCTCCCAATGGGGCTCAACCCCCCTCCAGGGGCTTGCACCAGGGAAAAGTTTTTGTGGGAAGGGGCCAACTTCATGGAAGCGACGGTCAGTTGGGGTTGGGATCTGGCAGCCTGGGGAAACCGCTGGTGGAAGGCATCAATCAGATCTTGGGCATGCACACAGTCATGTGCTGGAACCCAACTGTTTTTGGCAGCATCAAAGCCCTTCCAGGATACCAGGTATTCAAGTCTTCTTTTAATGAGGCGTGAGGCAACTGTTTCTTCCACCTCCCAATCTGGCGCCCCATCCACGAGATAGGCCTCAGGAGTCTCTGGTGGGGGCCCTCAAACAACGTCAGTTTGCTCTCATGAAACACAGAGAAAATCTGGAATGAGGGGGAGGAGATCTAGCTGGTATGAGGCATGGCCCACCTTTCTAATAACGCGGTAGGGCCCAATCCTCTTTGGTCCCAGCTTCTTACATGGCTGCTTGATTGGGATATTACGAGCATCAAGCATCACGAGATCCCCTTCCTTGTATGCGGGACCCAATCTGCGCTTCCCATCAGCGTTCTCCTTATATACCTGCATAGCCGCCTCCAAGCTTGTGGAAACACCCTGGTGGACCTTCTTGATGGTCTTGGCAAAGTCCACCACCGCTTCAACCTCAACCCACAGCTGAGCTCCATGGTAAAGGCGGGGTTAAGCCATGGCTGGCAAAATATGGGGAACAGCCAATCGAAGAGTGCAAGGTATCGTTGTAGCTAAACTGGGCCATGGGAAGGTGAGAACCCCAATCTGAATGATCTGCAGAGGTGTAACACCACAGAAACTGCTCCAAGCACTGGTTGACTCGTTCAGTCTGCCCATCTGATTGGGGGTGATAGGCAGTTGAATGGCAAGGGCAAATATGAAGAGTCTTACACAACTCTTCCCAAAAAATGGAGGTAAACTGAGGGCCCCATTCGCTGATAATTTCTTGGTGGACCTCATGTAGCGCAAACACATGGGTAACGAAAAGCCTAGTCATATCAGCTGCGGTTATGGTGTTTCTGCAAGGAATAAAGTGGGCAAACTTTGTGAACTGGTCCAGCACTACCATGATGGCATCATAACCGTCTGAGACTTGTAACTCCACAATGAAATTAACTGAGATGGAAATCCAGGGCCCATCAGCCTTTTGGACTGGTACCAACAACCCTGCTAAAGATTGACGATTGGTTTTCATCTGGTTGCATACCAGGCGCTCCTTGCAATAACGGCCCTCCTGAGCTGGCAAGCCCTTCCAGTTGTATGTGCAAAGTATCAACTCCAAGGTCTTTGCTTTTCCCGGATGACCAATGGTGATTCCATCATGATGGTCCTGAATGATTTCCAGTCTCAGTGGTCCAGCAGGTACCCAAAGGCGTCCCTGGAACCACACCATCTCATCCTTTACATGATAGCCCCTGGATAGATCCTCTTGATTTGATGCGTTCTTTGCAAGGACCAAGGCATAATTGCCTAAAAGAGGCTGAGAGAGGACGACCTTTCTTAACATACTATATTCTCTGCGTTATCCAGAGGTGCAAGCGCTGGCCCGTTAGCCAGGGGAGAGAAAAGCAGCGACATAATTTTACTTGATGGGATCATAACCTGGGTGTTGTGAACCTCTAACTCCTTGGAGTCAGGGGCTAAAGCAGGGTTGCGGCTCAAAGCATACACCAAACCATTATCCTTGCCCTTGGTGAACTCATACGTAAATGCAAATTGGGCAAAGGTCTCATGCCAATGGGTTGCCGTGGGGTTAGGACATGAGGCGCGCAGTAGTACAGTAAGGCACGGTGGTCTGTACATATGCAGAATGGTTGGGTAGAGCCATGCAAGTGGTGACGCCAATATGTCAGCGCCTCCACCACTGCTAGTAACTCCTTGTCATAAATGGCGTAATTCAACTCTGGCAAAGACATTTTCCTAGAAAAATATCCCACCGGATGCTCTATCACATCTTTGCCTACTTGTAATAAGGCAGCCGCTATGGCGAAGTTGGAGGCATCAGTTGACACAATGAACTTCTTGGAAGGGTTGACATGGCGAAGAACAGTTGTGGACAACAGAGTGCACTTCACTGCTTGGAAAGCATCCTCCAAAGTGGGGACCACTGAAGCACCTTGGTACCACTAGCCTTGTATAGGGGAGCTGCCACCTCAGACAGATTGGGAGTGAACTTCTTGAGGAATGTGCATGTCCCCAAAAAGCTCCTTAATTCCTTAACCAAGGTGGGGGTAGGCCACTCACAAATCGCCTTCTCCTTTTCTGGAGATATCATGTGTCCTTGGTCAAACATGACATTGCCCAGAAATGTGACCAGGGACTTAAAGAACTCGCACTTGGAAATTTTCAACCTAAGGCTGGTTGCCTTTAACCTCTCCACCACTTGCCAAAGGTGTACAGCATGGGACTCATGATCAGGAAAAAGCACCAGGATATCATCTACGTAAGCAACCGCGCATATCCTAACAAGTCCCCCAACGCTGCATCAATGCGGCGTTGAAAGATAGCAGGGGCATTCTTAAGCCCAAAGGGCATGACCTGAAACTGAAAAATCCCTTTCTGGTATGGAAGGCGGTTAACCACTCTTGCCCTTTTTTAATCCGAATCTGATTGAACTCATTGAGGCAATCCAGCTTGGAAAGACCTTAGCCTTCTCCACATAGCGCGCAATCTGAGAATTCAAAGGGATAGGATGTAGATCTGGTACAGTGACGTTTTTGAGGTATCCATAGTCTACACATGGGCGTAAGGTACCATCAGACTTCTCCACGAAGATTAGGGGGAGCATACAGGGGAGGTACGCTGAAAAATAGCACCCTTGGCTAACTGTTCTTTTACCCACACACCCAACGCCTTACCCTCCCATACAGTCAATGAGTAAATAGGGGAAGAGATACGCACCAGATCAACCGTGAGCTTGAAGTCACAATAAAACTCAGAGTGCTCAGGGAGTGCGTTGGCAGATGCTGCATCAAAAGAGGATTCCAAACCCTCCAAGCAAGAAGGTATAGGAATTTCCTCTATGGGCTTCTGCATTGAGGCAAGGCGACAAGGGATATGGTGAGGCCAATGGGCAACTTTCCTGGGGCGTTTTCTTCTGACAAAAGCACAAAAAATGTGCGACCATTCTTCATGGTGAGGGACAAGGTATTCCCCTTCAGGTTAGTTCTAACGTCAAACTTCCGCCACCACTCCACACCCAAAATGATAGGGAACAGGAGGTTTTTGATCGCACTGGCGTGATCAGACAAGTGGTACTTGCCAGCCTGATAGTCCACTGTCCCAATGATCTTCAGAGTGGGAATACCTTGGGACGCCCCTCCTCTAACCACATCACCTGGCAAGTAACTCAGTCCAAGGTAGTCAGCTAAGTACTGGTACATATAGTTTCCAGTAGCGCCAGTATCCACCAAAATAGTAGTGATGAGCTTCTCTAAAGGAGAGGAGAGGGTGGCAGTCAATAGAAAATACCCAGAATGGTCTTTATTTATTGAAGATAATGACAATACTTCACCAAAAATTTCTTCTTCTGGCTCAATCGTGTCAACAGAATCTGTTTTGGAACCAAAAAAGGAGGAGGGATATTTGGCCACTCTTAATACTGAGGCCACATACCCCACCATGCCTTCTGCAGGTGCATATACTTGATTATATTTTTATTGAAGTTCCTTCTCCACCTCCTGAGTACACCGGATCATGGTAGAGATCAACCGTGGGTTCTTAGGGGTAATCTGATATAACGGAATAGGGTCCTCATCTAAGCCATATGAACAAATAAACGGTTCAGAGATAGAGTCCAGGGTATCATTATAAAACGCGTTTTTAGACGCGAATGACCCTATCCCTGGAACCTCAATGGAATGCCCAACGTTATCCAAGGCCAAAACCACCAGGGCTCATCTGTGCCAATTCCGTCAGCATCATCTGAATGTGCTGGCAAGGGAAAATTCATTTATCAGAATGAATTTTAATAAATTTGGTAGAAAATTGGGGAATCATGACTTTTGGACATTGAAGTGTCCAACTCCACCAAGTATGAACATGAAGGGTGAATACTTTCCAGTTGGAGGCAACAAAAATAATGCCAAGTTGCTCCAACCTTCAGGAAAATGAGGAAACAGTGGTGCGGCTAACAACAGCTGGAGCTTACAGCTGATGGCCACTGTTTCTACTTCAGAAAAGTTTGACACAAAAAAGTTTGTGCAATTAAGAAAAAAGGTTAGTTGACTAATGTAAGGAGAGTGTCTATAACTCTCCTGTTCCCAGCATGGCAGTGCGCGGTGCACCAGGCCAAAGCCAGGGAACTAGCCGTTAGTGCCAACATGATTAGAGCCCAGCAGAGGGTGCTGGAGCAATAACCACTTAAGCAAACAATTTAGAATTTTATAATAAAAACCCATATAAGGGCGACGTGGTGCACATATAGGATGAGGCTAAGCAGACAAGGTTGGAGGGATCCTGGGCGGACAAACGGTGCATGAGGGTGAACTTCATGGTACTTGCAATGGCAAGTGTAATGGAGCATGAAACCTTCTCGAAGAGGTTTGTGCACAGGAGCATTTGGTATATCATAAAAATCAAAATAACTTAAAATGGGGTATAGGTTTATTTGGAAAGTTGACCAACAAGGACTGTTGGTTGAGGAAAACATATTTAAGTTCAAACGGGGGAATAGGGTTCATGCTGCAGTGGGCCCAAGCACTGACTCACCAATAGGGCAATACTGCCATCCAAGTTGATGGAATAGGCTGAAACTGACTTCACTTGAGTGATCGATTGAAGTTTGATTCAACCTGAGCGCGTTATTTCAAAAATAGAACGGGTTTCAAAACCCCACTCCTTGACTAACTGAACAAAACATCCATGTTCATTCAGTAAATCATTTATTTTAACACCTGGCTTGACGTCAAGGGCCGGGCACTTGGCACCCCACTAGGACCAACCTAAGCATATTTTGCCCTTACCCAGCACTGGTCTAGGGTGTGCTTCAGGTCTGGGAGGCCCTGTAGCTTCACTTTTTGGGCCTCTAAGCGCCCACCCTTATATTTGGGGTTGGTCCCCACTATCATGTCATATTCACATGACACCTCTGGCATTATGGCTTGCATTTTAGGTTCTCACACATCCCAACTGGCAGGCCAGTCTAAAATTCTTCTGCCATTTTCATGACATAATTGACCAACCATTGTTTCCTGCCACTTCTACCATGCTCTTCAAGGTGGGCGCCGCAGTGGTTACCCTTTAATAAATGAACGTGCAATCAGTAGTCTGTTTTTTTGTTCATTTGGTCACTTGCCAATTTTGTGGGTAGTATCCGCTATCCTTGGAGAAACTTCTCCAGGCTGGAAGAGCTTTGTGGATTACTACTTCTCCCCCACCTAATATTCAGGAAGAAAATTCACATGCTCCTTCCTGAGATATTGTGAACCAGGTTCTCGACGCCCTTGCTGAGGTGCAAATGTGTTCTGTCATTGCCCTTAACAATGCCGCTGCATTATCCCATGCCCAACAAAGATTTGATTTGTTGGATGCTGTAGAAGGGAATGGCCATCGGTGGGTACAAGGCCTTGAGTTCTTCTTCACAAGTGGGAAATTCCACCTCACTGATTGCTGTCATATCAGCTGCTTTGAAACCACCTGCGTTGCGCTCAGGCCATTTATTCCAATTGCTTTCTACTATGGCCAAAGCCCCCAGCTTGGCTACTTTGATGTCTACCTTCTGCAAACAGGCTCTCACACTGAATCTCTCTAATGATATGCTTCAGGCAACCTTTAGATCAGGGTTGTATTTGGTTTCTGCCCATCATAAGATTTGGTACACCTCAAAATAAAGGGTGGATCAAATATGTAATGCTACGACCACTATTAACGCCTCCCCTCATCATATTTCGCACTATCAAGGGGGAATTTTATAATAGGACTACCCAATGATGACGTGGATGCAGTTTTTACCATTAAACCAGAGTTAGTTTCGGTCTTAGAGCCTGTCACCACTCCTGCATCAGAGTTGGGTTATCCTGGTCTACCTATCAATGAATCAGTAAAATCCCAGATGGAGGAAGCTGGTTCCCATTCCCTTGTTCTTCCCAACTTTACTACAGAAAAGGCCCCCAACCTTCCCCCAATTTGCCTGCCATTTCTTCAGTTGCAACAGAAACGCCATAATATACCAATAAACAAAACTTCTGTTATTTCTTGTTACATATGAAGATTAGTATTGGATCTCACCACATCTTCTTTGAGACTTTGGTAGATACTGGAGCCACGGGTAATTTCATGAGCATCAAGTTAGCCCAACAATTGGAGCTGGACATGGATGTAGGTCCTTTGGTGATGGTGGCTTCTTTCAGCCTCCAAGACATCATATATAGTCCGTCACCAAGTACCTTTTTTGGTACATCAGTTTACTTCTGCAATCAATTTTCCACAATGCCAAACTTAGTTTTTCTGGTGATCTTGAAGATCGGATGGTGGTGCTGAAACATGTTAGAATCCATCTGGAGTTAAATATTTGTCATTAATTAATGATCAACTGGAGTATGAATTTTCCCTTAGTCGACACTTTTAAGAAAAATCAAGGTTGTAGTTCTATTACTTCCCTCATTTCCCCTTCAGGCCTTCCGTCCAATTTTCCTGAAAAATTAATGCAATATTGAAGTATCCTTGATTCTGAAAAGGCGGATCATCTGCCTCCTCATACTAAATTTGACCTGGGATTTAGAATTCTGGTGCAGTTGGTGAATATCAACTGTCCTTTGTATCCCCACACAGCAGAGGAGGAGGTTGTGCTTAATACTTGATTAGATGATATGCTTAAAAATGGGTGGTTGTTTAAGGAGACATCAACAGTCGCATCTCCCATTGTCTTTGCCAAAAAGGCCAATGATTCCCTCTGTTCCTGCATGGATTATGGACACTTAAACAAAGTTACAGTTCATAATCCCTACCCTCTGCCCCTGAGGCAGACTATTAGTCAAGAGATCGCTAAATCTCATGTGTTTTCTAAGCTGGATCTCATCAATGCCTTCAACTAGATTCAGGTGATGGAAGGACAAGAATGGCTACCCACAATCTGAACAAAGCGAGGCATTTTTCAATTCCGCGTAACGCCCTTTGGGTTGGAGAATGCACCCGCTATGTTTCAATGATTGATTGACAATGTACTGGGCAATCTTTAGTTCACTTGCACAGTTGCATACATTGATGAAAATCTGGGACATTACCCAACTTCTGAACAACATGCTAAAGACTCAAAGCAGTCATGGCTGCTTTGCATGAGATGGGCTTGTTCATCATGCCTTCCAAATACAAGTTCTATAAGGAGGAAGTTACTTTTCTTGGGAACCTCATCTTTAAAGATGGGTACACGATTCCTCCCAACAAGTTGGATGCTATCGAGAATGGCCAACCCTGACAACCCAGAAACAATTATGGAGTTTCTTGGGCACCATTATTTTCCTATAGAAATTTTCCACAGCCCTTTCCCAATTAGCTACCCCACTCCACCCCCTCACGGGCAAGAATGTGCTATTTTGTTGGATGCCCAATTGCCAGAAGGCGTTTGAGACAATCAAAGAGGTGTCCTTATCCCCACCCATCCTGAAACACGTGATCTTTCCAAGCCATGTAATGTTGCATGAAATGCCTCCTCAGGGAAGTGGGGTGGTTCTGCTCCAAGAGCACGACGGCTTGGAACATCCTGTCGCCTAATTTCCTGAAAATTTTCTTCTATGGAGCAATCCTGGGCCATCTATGATAAGGAGTTGGCAGCTGTAGCATGGGCGTTGACTCATTGGAGGTATATGTTACAGGGTGCCCAGCATGATTTAACTGTGCGCACGGATCATCAAGCTCTCTTTTATTTCTGTAAACCCCATAAACTGGCGCATCAGCAAGCTTGCACCTATAGGGACTTATGCAGTTTCAATTTTACATACAAATTTGTAAAAGGTGCGCTTAATGTACTTCCCAATTTTCTTAGCCGCAACCTGGCTTACTGTCCCTCAGACCCAGAGGAAGTGGACCTCGTTACTGTGATCCCTACCACTCAAATCTTGTCAATTGTTCCCCCTGTTGTTTCTTAAAACGCCCTTTCTCCTAACGCCCCTCTAGTTACACAGGTCTTAGCAGCTCAAATGACCTGCCCCAAAGGAATGGAGTTATTTGAGTGATTGTCCCTCCAAAATTAAATACACTCCCTGTATTCCTTGGTGGAGGGCCTCATTTACTTTAGGTCACGAATTTGAGTTCCCCCTCTCTTTAGAGCCGAGGTACCTTGTGCGCATCATGATCCTCCCATGATTGGCCATCTGGGCAATAAGAAATGCATCAATTTGATCAAGTGGACTCACAATTGGGCTGGTTTAACTAAGGAAGTTCTAGCCTGGATCGCCGATTGCATTACTTGTGCTTAGGCTAAGTCAGAACGCTCAGGAAGAAATGGTCTCCTACACCCCTTGCAACAGGTGGAGGGTCCATGGACATCAGTGTCCAAGAATTTTATTGTTAAACTCCCAAGTTCTAACAAGTTCATGGTAGTGATGGTGGTGGTTGATTGTTTCACCAAGGTTTCCCTTTTTATCCCCTGTGCTTCCAAAATTAGGTCAGAAGAAACTTCTAGTCTCTTTGTGCGTCATGTGTTTTCAATGTTTGGTCTCCCACAGGAGATCATTAGCAACCATGGCTCACAGTTCACAGCACTGTTCTGGATTGAACTTTTATCAATTTCAAAAATTTCCCCCTGTCACTCCACAGCATATCATCCCCAATATGATGGACAAACTGAGCGAGTTAATCAAATCTTAGAACAGTACATGCGTTGCTATGCTGCAGCTGCACAGGGCACCTGGGCTAACGACCTTCCCCTTTCTCAATTTGCCTACAACAACAGGATTCACTTTTCCACGCGGTTTTCTCCTTATGAAGCGACATATAGATATAATCCCTCATTTTTGGTCAGACCCTACTTGTGGCCCGAGGTCCAAGCTGCTGTGGATCATGCTGAAAATATTAGGTCTACTCAATGTTTAGTGCGGGAGCACCTCTCTAAAGCTATTTAAGACTAAAAGCAGAATTCAGATTGTAAGTGATTCCCTGGTCATGACATAATGGTGGGCTCCTGTATTATGCTGGATATGCGTCATTTGAGAATGCAGGTACCCTCCTGCAAGTTTGCAAGTAAGTGTTTGGGCCCCCTTTTTGTGGAGGAAGAGTTGGGTAATGTTGCGTTCCAGTTAAAACTACCAGCCCATTGGAAACAGCACCCCGTCTTCCATGTTTCTCAGTTGTCACCATTTAGGGGTACTGTTCCTGCAGATCCTGAGCTGATTGTAATTAAGAATGTGGAGGAGGCTGAATTGGAAATTATCCTAGCATCTCATAAGTCCTGAATGTCCATTCAGTACCTCATGGCCTGGAAAGGTTATCCAGCCTATGAGAATAGTTTAGTTAAGGCCCACAATTGTGCTAACTGCATGGAACTGGTTGAGGCTTTTCATAAGTCCCACCATGACACTCCCCATCCCCCCAAAAAAGTTATGACTGTAATGGTGATAGAATTGCCCAAAGTTCACAAAATTGTGGCCCTTGTGCAGTTTCCCGGCAGTGGTGCCCTTCTTTTGAAAAAGGAAAGGGCAATTTAAGTCCCAGGGAACATCCCCTGTGCATGGATTTAGCGATATTCCCATTTCCGAGTAAAAAGGGTCTAATTAGGGTGGCTGTACCCCTCATTACCCAGGGTGACCTTGCCCATGTGGTAGACAAGCACTGGGTAACAGCTCTCCCTCTTCAGATTCCTCCCCCAGTGCCCACATTCACCTTGGCCAAACTTGTCCGCCAGATCAGGGAAATCTGTGCTGAAATCACTTAATCTAAGTCAATTGGTCTAAAACTGATGGAAATCAAGCCTGACAATTGGAAACATCATAATTAAAAAGGGATAAAGATTGAATTATTGGGCGTTATTGCCAACGGTTTCAATTCAGCCAGCAGTGCAATCATCAAAATTAAACCCCTCTCAAAATCATTGGGGATGATCCCTGATTTGCAGGTAGTATCATTGAAAACCTTTGACGATAGTTCAAAGCTCCCATCTGGCAAATTGGGAGTTGTGTCCGATGCAACTCTTTTGACTGAATGAATGGCCCAGCAACCAGGCAGGGTGGGTTGGGCATCCCAAACCTGTTTCTAACCAATTAGGACTGCCTTTATTTGGGGTGGCCATGGGGAATTCCTGCTGCTTGTTGGTCCAGACACCATCATGCTAACTTTCAGAAATGCAGTCAAGCCTCAGTTCAGGCGTTTGAGGGTGAACTGACAGAAACTCAACCTGCTACCAAATCATTCAATGTCAGTTCCCATTGAGCATATCTTCCCCCTTCCCCAAAAATTTGCCAGTTAGGTCAAACTTGAGGGACCTGATCCCAGCTTTTTCCTGCATCAATCAACCACTATGTAATCAGTTGCATTGCACTGAGAAAATTGTTGGTCAATTTTCTTCACTTTCCTTTTAATAAAAATCTGCTGCTAAAACTATCAATTTTTACTTTATTGATATCATTCTGGCCATATTCCCAATGGCATTACTCTGGTGGCCTGTTGGTCCCTAAATCAGATGGTCTTTACATTATTGATGATTACTATGACTCCCACCATTGTCAACTTGATCAGCGAGTCAGATACTTCTTGCAATTCAACCATCTTATTTTGACTATACACCATCAATATACAGGGATCGTGTGGCCTTATATCCATTATTTCCAAGCAAGGATCTGCCCCTTTGTCTCCTCAGTTGTATCAACCCACCCACCAATAACCCAGTAGAAACTATCTCAGTGGTACAATCCCCTGCAGCAAGACCCCAGTGTCTGGGGTTGTCTCCATTTGGTTCGTTTTTAATTATATTCACAATTTCCCTACACCAACAATTTATTGTTTCCCAATTTGTGGATCCATACAACATTGTACATGCGGCAATGCCTCTGGCATTCTGGCTTGCTTTTTGGGTGCTCACACATCCTGACTGGCAGGCCAATCTAGACTTTTTTTGACGTTTTCATGACAGTAGCCTAGACAACATATACAAAATTGTTGCTATTGACCATCTGATGAAATGGGTGGAAGCAAAAGCAATTCGAGATGTTGGGGCTCTAACTACTGCCAAGTTCATTAAGGATAATATCATTATAAACATGGATGCCCCCAGAAGATCTTGACAGATAATGGCACAAATTTTACTGCCCAAATGGTACAATGGTTAAATGAGTTGATGTTTATCAAAGGAGTGTTGTCAACATCATACCATCCTGAGACTAATGGTATGGCAAAACGAGTGAATGGCATTTTAGTTGGCATATTACGCAAAAACGCAGCCTTGGCACCTTTGCAATGGCCACTTCAATTAGTGCTACTGTGTTTGCATACAATATTGGACACCACAGCAGTACAGGCCACTCTCCATTTTGAATTCTGTATGGTAGACAGCTCACTCTGCCTCCATTATTATATTCAGTACTCAGTTCAACTGAAGCAATTAACACTTTATTCAGTTGAGCAACTAGTGAAGACCTCAATCAAGTTAAAATCTGAAGCCTATCAAATGTGATTAGTCAAAAACTAGTCAGAAGAGCTATGATGATGCTAAATGAGCTATGGTGACTAAGTTCAAGGAAGGAGACTTAGTATATTGTGACACTCATAGTGCAGGCTGCACACACAAGCTGGCCTCACTTTAGAAAAATATATTTACTATATTGAAGAAATTTTCTGAAGACGTACATACCATTAAGGATCAAGGCAGCTGGGTTGTGAATCGAGTACATGCTAAGTTCCTTCATCTGTATCATAAGGAATAATATTTATACAAAAGAGAAAAAAGAGAAAAAAGAAAAAGAAAAAATATATAATGAATAATGTAAAATAAATATGATTTATATTATAATAATAATAATTAATATGATAAGACAAAAATAATTTAAAAGAGTTTCTTATTCTCATAACAATCACTTTAGTTACTATGATTTGATTCAAACAACAAATTTGGATAATCACACACAGGAAAGATGGGCGACTTAAATAACAAAAATAATACAACATGGGTGAGCATTGTGGCAAGCGGTGCGCTTAATGGTGCAACTAAGGGCAAGAAACGCCCTGGAGGGGGACCAGGAACCCAATCCATAAAAAATTGCAAACTCAGACACCATCTGGGTTTATGGTATTTACTGTAAAGCACGCGCAATACATGTACATTTAATTCAACCAACCTTTGTCAAAGGTGGAACATGGGATCAGACTCTTCCTTGGGGATGAGTCACTGACCCTGTGGGAGAAAACATGTGAGGCACAGCCCTCACTTTTCCCTCACGCAGTGTACATAGCCACCAACAACATGGGACGCGGCTGGATCAATATTGGTTTTGAAACAGCTGATGAAGCTGATGCCACAGCAAAAATCTGCGTGGAAATTGCCCTCCCTGAGGGCAAAAAAATTGTGCGCACCGCGCGCACCAGATGGAACAAAGCAAAAACTTTGTTCATCTCCTTTGACTCGCTCCCCACCAACCTTCCTCATAAGGTAATTGAGGAGGAGCTCCGCAAAGGTCTTGTGGCCTACGGAGAAATCCAACAACTTAAATACAGTGATTTCACTTAATGCCTGACCTGTGCACGGGCAAAGCTATTGCTGTAATCAACCCCTTCCCAGAAGTGGAAGAGGATTTATCCAGAATTCCCCGCACAGCAGAATTTCACTTCACAGAATGGGGCCAGTCAGCTGCATTCTAAGTTACACCGGAACGCGCACCACCTATTTGCAGCCACTGTGGCTCACTGGGCCACAAGGAACATGCATGCCCTGTAAAAGAGGGCTTAATGGAAAATGATTTTTGTAAAGAAGTTATGGACGAAGATAATGAAAACTTCGCCAAAATGACTGATGGCCATCACCCATTCCGCTGGGGTGAAGATGGACTATAATCCATCGTGGACCCAGTTACAAGTAAACAGCATAAAGCAGCACAAAAAGCCCACAAGAGAGCAGCTGCTGAAGCGGCGGCACATGCGGAATCCACCATTAACCACGGATAAATTTGGGAGGATATTTTGGTTATTCACTAAACCAACCAATCAGAACAATATGCCCAGGTCAAAAATTTTCACAGTAACCAGACTGGGCCACAAAGCGTCATCAGTCATGCACATACTGAGGAACAATGCAACCGCAATTTGGGTGAAAATGCGGTGCACAATGCAACAAAGTTGAACCTCAAAAATATAAAATCCAATCAGCAACCCGCATCAAATCAACATAAGACCTGTGCAGGAAAAGTTGATGCAAATGCAAACCGCAATTCCCTTGAATCATTGGGTCAGATCAAGGGAACCAACAATGGCAGTGAAAGAGTTGGAGTACAGACGTGGAGGATGGTCAAAATGAGCCGCGGTGGGATAGGACCAGAGGGTCCTCCACCGCTCCTGAGGCGCCGTGGGCACCTCAGTGTCAATAGGGATGCTTGTTAAACATTGCGGGAGCCAGGGCTCATACATCCCAAGCCAAAAGCTGGCAGGAAAACCTCTTGTAGACATCTTGGCCATCTAAGAAACCCACTGCCTACAAGGGGAAGAAGAATCCTGGTCAACCAGGGTCGCACCATCACAATCAGTATGGATGTCTCACTGTGGGGTGATAGTCTAAAACAACAAAAAATTTAAAATTACAAATTCATCATCACACTTGCACAGTCAAGTCCTGGTAGCAACAATCACATGCCAAGATGAAATAATTTCGTTAGCATGTATCTACACATTGTGCACTGCAACTGAGAAAAAAGATTTTGAAGAAATTTCTACTCTCACCCTCCCACCAGATATCATCATGTTGGGCGATTTCAACTGCTGAGATAACCCCAATACAGATTGATGGCCTAATCCCAGGGGATACCCACCTGGACACATTGAACATCGCACAATGAAGGCATCTCTTGGCTTACAGGATGCTCTTCCCCCCAATTCACCAATCCTTCCCCACATGACAAGACCCAACATACATGAGGGACTGCTCATATTGATGAGTCATATTGACCACATCCTCATCCCACAATCCCACCACTCAAGAATCTCCAAATTTACAACAAAAAGATCAATTTTTCTGATCACCGATTAGTTATGGTGCAGTTAGCGCCAACCCAATCCCACACAGGTGTCGCCTTGGAGAAAGCTTCACCCAGAAAATATAAAATTGCCCAAGATATCTGACTGGGTTGAAAACAAGGCTACAAACCCAGAATCACAGCCCCATTCACTTCAGATCCCATCAGAACATGGGAAAATTTCAAGAA
>JAKSZP010000538.1:0-62440 GCA_022478985.1 Massospora cicadina
CACCAGTGTGGTTAGAGGTCATGTTTGTCCCTCAACATCATGGCGGCATGGGCCTGCTTGACTTCAAAGCCCATGCCGCCAAGATCCTGGGCACCTGGATTGCGGCCGTCACCACCCCTACACTATCCTCCCAACACTGGTCCCGCGCAGCCCACTCCAACTTCTCCCGCGCCTTGGGCCTCAACAATCCATCGAATCCCCACTCCCTGATGAAATACCTCGCTTCACACACATCGACCACAGGTCCTCACGGGACTAAAACCCACTACAAACGAATCCTACTCTCCATGCGGAGTTCTGAGTGAAGAATTTGTATTAGCGGACACACAGCCCAGAGAGGCCGCCCCTCTCCTCAGTTCACACAAGAGGTACAGGGGCTACCCATCCATGATGGCGTGATCCCCATTCGGCCCCATGTCCTATTCAGGGTGGACTACCTGGACATGATGGACATCCCTTACTCCATTGAGACAAAAAAATATCTGGAAATATGTACACCATCCTCTGTTGCAACCTCAAGTCCGCTCCCATGTGTGGCGCTGCCTGAGGCGGGTGTATCGTACAGCTGAGCGCTCTAACGCTTTACACTCATCCTGTGCCGTGTGTGGCCAGTATGGAACGCTGTTTCACCGCCTGGAGAAGTGCCCTACCTCTAAAGTGATATGGCGCGAAATTCAACGTCTTCTGGTCCAGGATCAAACGCATCCCTTCAGTCTGTCAAGAGATATGTTTGCTCTATCAATGGCCTCCCCCCTTCCGCCCTCCCTTCGTGCTTTGGTGGTTGCAATCGCCATGTGGACCATCCACACGATTGTCTTAGATGCCATCGCAGGCTCCACCCCCACCCTCCCAGAAGTGGTCCACAGATTCCGGTCTCATTTGGTGGACCACTTTCAAGCGTGGATGTTTGGATACCTCCCACCACGTCGCTGACAGCTGGTCTCCTCCTGATTCCCAGTCTGGTTCATCGAATCAGACCCCTTCCTCCACACGTGCTCAATTGCGGCTATGGCCCCTTCACACGTTTCCTCCCCCTCCCCATAAGTGGCGTTCCCGCTGGCAACAAGAGATAGCATCGCTTCTCTGGGGTGCCTCCCCTGGTACTAAGTTTTGTCTCTTCTGAGTCATATTTGGAAGTGTCCATCCCATGGTCAGTCTTCCCCGCAATAAATTTAAATTTAAAATTTAAAATACGTCAAGGCTTGACATTTGTATGGCTTGAGAGTTTTCTAGATTTGTTAATATGTAATTTTAGCCTATTGAGGCTCAACAAACTTGAATCTCTTTAACTGAACAATGGATGGAGAATCATTATTGGCTAAAACATACCCATGAGGTAACAATTTGATGTATTTTAGCCAATCCCCATCCAAAAATTACTTCATCTTGAGGGACCCTCACCACGTCTATATAAAAGGGTGTCCCCCACATAGGTGCTTGAATGGACCTGGGCATCGTTGGGGAAGCACCATCTGATGGATGCACCATGGTCCGCTTTGTAGTTGGAATAATCCAGCTATTGGTTATTGATTTAGTACCCATAGAGGAGTCAAAATCGTGTTAACCCAATTTGTGGGATTCCACCAAGAATTTCCAGGATCTTTTGGCCAACTAAATCGTTATTATTAAATTTAATTTCCTCCTTGTCATGGACTTATAAATGCCTGACATTTCCTCTATTTGGCCAAATTTCACCCACAACATTCTTATTCTGAAGCCTAGGAGGCAAAGGTCTGACAATTGTGGTATAGCGGCCTCTATTGACTCCCTCAGTGCTTCTCCCCTTCAATCCTTCTGGTCCTTCATTGTTGCTGATAGTTTCCCAAGTTCACGCGGGTTTCCATTTGGTTCAAGGTTAAAAGTTGGTTGTGCTGACCACTCCAGGTTTTTTAACTCAGTATCTAACAACTGGGGATCTTTCGTTCCTCCTCCACCAGCCAAACTGAGCTACATCCACTTTAAAACTAGCAGATGTAGATATACACAATTAAACAAAGAAATTGAAGATTGGATTTGAGGATGTTTTTATTTGGAGAGAGATCAACTATTTATAGGCATTTCTTGCCTATCCATGTCATTGGCATTCATTGCCAGCATCATCAGCACTCCCACTGGCAATTCTCCCTGTTTAGCATTCATCAGCACTCTCACTGGCGATTATCTCTCTTAGCATTCATCAGCATTCTCACTGGCAATTTTATCCTGATTCCGCTCACTTTAAAAACCAGTTAAATGTATATAAATTATTATTATTAAAATACTTCAAGCATCCTCAGAATAAGTTACCAGTACTCCAAACTAGCAGCAAATTTATAGTTGAGTGTTTTATAATGAATTTGTTGGCTTTCCACTAGAAAATCCCACAATCATCTTTCCTGCCATTTGGCGTCAAAATATGATACTATTGAACTTAAATGAATATTATTATTTAGTTTGACATCATCACCATAAATTGCCAGTATCAAAATTGACTAAAACTATATCAGGATTGTTTCCAGATACTTTTGATGTCAAGTTTAAGCAATTCAACATCTTAATTAATAAATTGATTATCTTGACATACTCAGCCACAGTGGTGTCAAATGGATTTGTAATTCTGTTCTAATCCACTTGAATAATAAATTCCACGTTCATGGAATATTTATTTTTATCCTGATTTCAGTTAATTCACCTAGAACATTCTAGGCACTGAAATATCCCTAGAAAAAGGTATGAATATCTGCAGCTTCTATCACAATAAAGCATCAGATTTTAGAGTTTAATTTCCTGTTGTATTGCTTATCTTCCAGTTTTAAGAGATATCCTTCCCTGGGCGTTTTAAGTCATAAACACCCAGGATGACTTACGATGACTGCTGAATTGATGATCCTAAAAACCCTGAGAGTTACACTCCAACACCTGCCACCCATAGGGGAATACACCAGAATACCCTAGGTCCCTGACAAATTGGTGATCCTGCCAGGGAACCTGCGAATGCCTTCCAAATCCAGGCTGCTACCCTGGCGTTAATGAAACTCTACACAAGGAAAACCCTAAAGAAATTTGAAAATGACCTAATAAATGAATGATTAGAAGCCTATAACTCCTGGGGCAATGACTATGATGTGAGTGACCGCCAACAACTCCATGAGGTGCCCAGCCTTCTAACAGGCGTGACAAGGCGGTGACATAGTGCAAACCTCTATTTTAATACCTGGGTTGAATGGCAGGAGCGTTCCCATGCCAAGTTTTGGGTATCTACCACACAACTACAAGAGAAGTTCTGTTGCATGCGCCTGAAGGATTATGATAACCTTGACCATTTCCTGAATAAATTTGAAGACCTACTTAGACAATGTCACCACTCTAGCAACCAACGCTTAGATGATATGGACCAACGGTTACTGGAATGGTTTATTGATGCCTTAGAAGAACCATACCTAAAAGCTGTTCTGGTTTCCTAACCTTCATGTGCGACCATGCCATTGAAGTCTGCCACCAATATGCGCGCCTATCCAGCCATCAAACTACAAAATTAAACACCAGAAGGCTGGAGCTAGAGGATGAAGAACCTGAAGGTGAGGCTGCCACAAAGTTCCAACATATCGGCCCTCCCTCTGAGTTTACCAAACAGATGAATGCCCTTTCAGAGCAAGTACAACAGCTCACTATGCTAGTACAAGGATGACCCACAAGAAACAACATTCGCTGCCACAATTGTAATGATCCTGGGCATCATTTCAGATAGTGCTGAAACACCTGCTGGCGGTTCAAAGTGGTTCATTTAGATGAAAAGTGTCCTACCAGAGCTATTCAATGAGATCATGATGTACCTCCAGCTCCTGTGCGGGCAAATTTTTCCCAGTCTGTACCCCATCAGACCCTAATCTGCCACCAACGCCTTAGGGGAGCGTCAGTGGGACCCTATCCGCCGTATCCCTATTCTTATACAACTCCACCATCAAATGAATACTATGGGATGGAGACAATGCCTTACCAGCACCCCTATGTTGGGCCGCCACCAGGACAGCCTCAGCCCCCTATGATAGATTGAGTACTCATCAGCGAAGCCTGAAACAGAATAAGCGTGACTACCCCTACTGGCAAAAAATATGCTGCTGAAAAACGGAAACAAGAAGAATTAACCAGCCACAATATATATGACCCAACTAAAAGAATGAGAATTGATGACATTTTGAACCCAAAACAGAAAGAACTCAATGAACCAAATGGAGTAACTATGGAAAAATATGATGAACTCAGAAGAAAACAAGATGATATCTCTTGAGTTACCTGATTTGCCAAGCAGGCTATGGAAAACCTGCAGACCTAACACTACCCGAGTAATACAGCAGTTTTCCCAACAGAAACCCATCAATCAAAGAAAAAAACAAATGCCACAAAATTTTGAGTACCAAAACAACCTATGGTACCAGTTCCTAACACAGCGTCATACTGATCAAAAGGGGTCTTAACTACCAAGATTTTAGAAGAGACAATTATACCAATATCCCTCAGGGACCTGTGCAAGTCCAGCCCAGCACTACGGCAAGACCTTCATCAAGCCATTGGTCTAACACAGCTTTGGAATGGAGGCCCAAAACAGGAGCCCTTACTCACCAATACAGGAGCACCCCGCACCATGGGGTCCCTCTTTGGATGTTAGTGCCCATCCTCCTCAATACAGGTTCTTCAGGGAATATTGTAACAAAGAAGTTCCTTCTGGACAAAGGATATGAGGACATCCTTCAGAGCGACATGGTATTCTTGATGGCTGGTGGAACTCAACAATATTGTTGTGGTAAAGTATCTGATTTTCCTGGGGAAATAGCTGGAAAAATCCGCTATATAGATGCAGTAGTCTTTGATCACAACCACTTCCAGTTGTTGCTTTCCTGGCAGGCCCTAAAGAAGTTTAAATACATGCCAAGTTTGAATCAGAACAAAGGTTTATGCAGACAGAAAAAGTAATGAAGCCCCTGACTGTTACATATGCCAACCCAGAAAGGCCATCAGACACCCCGGCGCAACTGTTTACCTACTGGTGTGATGAGTTAACTGAAAAATTAATGCCCTAACCCACTTGGAGGATCAGCAAAAAGCTAATCTATCACAACAACTCTTACAATTTGAGACATTTTTCTGCCATGATGGTGATGACGTTCCACTATCAACCTTGGGTTCACACCAGATTGATGTCAGTGATGCTAAACCCATTGCCAGATGACCCTACCGCTTGCCACAAGCATGAGAAAAATTTGTTGGAGCAGAAATCAAGAAAGGTATAGCCAATGGCCTCATTCATCCCTCTCAATCATTGTGGGCATTTCCCGTCAAAGTTGTCCTAAAAAAGAATGGAAAACTCCGCTTGTGCATTGACTACATCCCTCTAAACTGAGTAACAAAGAAAAAGCATACCCAATGCCACTGATCACAGACATCTTCAACACCATAGGAGATGAACAGTACCTCACCAATATCGATTTGTTCTCTGAATACTATCAACTGGCAATGGAGAAAGAGTCTATCCCAAAAATGGCATTTTTCACCAAATTTGGACAATCAGATACATTCAAATGACTTTTGGTCTTACTGGAGCTCCTAGAACCTTCCAAAAGGGTATGGACGAATTATTCCGTGGATTAACAAGTCAGTGTGTCTCTGTTTATCTTTATGATATTACCATCTATTCCACTGATTTCAATCAACACCTGCAGGACCTAGGAGCAGTACTTCATCAGATTAAGGAAGAAAATCTTGGCATCAATGAGTAAAAGCTGATACTTTGCACTAGAGAGCTGAAGCTGATAGGGCACATTATCTCGCCAGAAGGAAAACTCACTGACCCCTCTAAGGTGGAAGCCATTTATACATGGGTTAACTCAAACAATGAAGCTGAACTCCTTAGATTTATGAGAACTGTCAACTACTAATAGGCTTTATTCAAAACTTCAGCAAGGTAGCCACTCTATTATATCAACTTCAGAAGAAGGGAACCCCTTGGGACTTCAGTGATGCTGCTCACCAGAGTTTTGTCAGCCTGAGAGATGCCTTATTTCAAGCCACCATTTTGATCTTCCCAAACTTTGATGAAGAATTTCAGGTGTTCACAGATGCCAGTGATTCATCCATTGAGGCTGTGCTTACACAGCTTTAAGGAAACAAGTACCTACCTGTTAAATTCATCTCCAAGAAATTTTACCCCAGCGGAATACAACTACTCAACATATGATAAAGAGGTTCTGGCCGTAGTGTTTGCTCTTCAAAAATTCCAATATTATCTATTGGACCAGCAGGTCACAGTATTCACTAATAAATCAGCTTTAAGTTTTCTACTAAATAATCTAATTCCAAATGGTTGCCAGGTACTCTGGAGATATGAGCTAATGGAGTATGCTTTAAAATTCGTGCACCTCCCATGGATGGCTTAACGCATTAGCAGATGAGTTTCATGAATCCACAATAACCCAGCGGGACCAGCAATCTTCCACATGGGGGAGATTGATCTTAAGAATGAGCTCCTGCAGATATGGAAGTTCTTGGAAGATCTTGAATTACCAAGTGATATCCAGGATATACCATTGTTTAAAAAACATTTTTAAAAATTTCCAACATTTGAAGGGCACCTATATGTATGTACCAAGGGATCAGTGGCCCAAGTGGTCCCAAGAAGTCAACGCGTGCAGTAATGAAGGAGGCTCATGATGACGCTGGACACTTTGGAGTACATCCCACCTGATTTGAGACTTTTTTGCTGCATACTGGTGACCAAACGCTTACACTGAAGTTAGCAACTATGTATTCACATGCCATGCCTGACAAGTCTTTGATAAGTCACCAGGTGCACAGAAACTCCTAAACCCTATAGCAGCACCTGGACTAAATGAGATGTGGGGCTTCAAATTTATGGGACCTTTAAGGGTTGCCACTGATGGATCAAAGTATATTCTAGTAGCCACTGAATACTTCAGCCGTTGTCCTGTTTCTAAAGTGTTTACCCGAACTGATGCAGCTACCACAGCTCAGTTCCTATATGAATAGATATTTACTATATATGGACCACCTCAGCTTATCCTGACTGACTGGGGATCACATTTCACTAATAAATTAATTGAGAAAATGTTGGCCAAGGTACGTACTTGTCACTCCATGACAACAGCATACAACCCTCAGTGTAATGGACTATCAGAACGGATGAATTAAACACTAATGCATTCCCTGGAACAGAGCGTCACAGACAACCCTGATAAATGACCTGAATGCTTACCCGCCATCCATTGGGCATACCAAACCAAAATTATAGTATCACCAAGCGTACGCCATATGAACTACTGTTTGGAATAAATTTCCAGCCCAACCCATTGGCCAAGCAACTCAGCAACCATTTCCCATCAACATGCCACATAAAACGGTCTGAAATGGAGAAACTGGTACAAGATCATGCCAATTAAATGAAGACCGACTATGACAACCATCTCAAAACCCTCCATGTTTTTACAGTAGGAGACCTAGTCCTCCTGTATCAAAAATGAACTTATAAACTTCCACTCCAAGAAAACTCACCCACATTTAAAGGTCCTTTTAAAGTTACTAAAGTACTCCCCTATGGAAACTGCAACCTAGAAACCCTTAATGGAGTGTCATATCACTAAACCATCAATGGCAACCGTATTAAACTTTACCAGTATAAAAATGAATAGGGGGAGTGTCAAAAGGATTAATAATTCTGTTCTAATCCACTTGAATAATAATTCCACGTTTATGAAATATTCATTTTTGTCCTGATTTTAGTTAATTGTCCTAGAACATTCTAGGCACAGAAATATCCCTAGAAACAGGTATAAATACCTGCAGTTTTTATCACAATAAACCATCAAATTCTAAAGTTCAATTTCCTGTTGCATTGCTTATCTTCCAGTTTTAAGAAATATCCTTCTCTGGGCGTTTTAAGTCATAAACACCCATAATGACTTATGATGACTGCTGAATTAACGATCCTGAAAACCCTGAGAGTTACACTCCAACACCTGCCACCCATTGGAAACACACAAGAATCCCTTAGTTTCTGATAGTCATCAGTGTCAAGACCCACCAATTTTTTATTGGGGATGATCCTCAATACTTTCTTGATCCGGCGGATCAAGGCAGCTCAACCCAAACAAATGGGGAGCACAAATTGGGGTATTATTATCAGATAAAGAATCAAATTAGCAGACTAATCAGCAATCATCCTCGATTAATTATTATAATAACTTTGTTAATATTAAAGCAATAACACCTGGTTAAAAATCTAAATATCCCCTGACTTAACCAGATGATACTTCTCAAGCGCGACTCCACCATTTTCAGTGGGCCAAAACATCATCAACGCAATGGTTGGGAGGTTCTTGACTCTTCTCCTATCTACAAGAGGCTTTAAAAAACTGAACGCTGGGCTGAGGTTCCGCTGGCGGCATCATCCTCAAACACAGATCCAGTGGCTTTTGCACCTCCTAACTAAACATCAAGTTAATCAAGCAACACACTAACAGAGTCCCCTGTAGTGAGCACCAGAGTTAAAAAATTTTCATTCCCAATACTAGGTGACTCTATTAGCGTGCCAGGCCAAACAGTATGAAGACTGCTGGCCCTTGCTTTTTCACGATCATTGGCGACCTTTCCCTACAAATTCGCAGGACAACCCACCAACCCAGCAGGCCAACGACTTCTCCTTATGAGGCATGACCTTTCGTTATAGCTCAGAGTTACTCTCCTGAGACATGTTCAAATATTGTGGTTCATCAGCCTCTATTGACTCCATCAGGTTTACTCCACTTCAATCCTTCCAGTCCTTCATTTCTGCTGCTAGAACCAAGTTCTCATGGAGTTTCTATATAGTTCAAGGTTAGGAGTTAATTGCGCTGACCACTCTAGGTGTTTTACCCGGCACCTAAAACTGGGGATTTTGAGTCCCACCTCTACAAGATAAGCTAATTACTGTTAACAAAAAACTTAATTAAGATGGGAAAACAAATATTAGATTTTAAAATCTGAAAATTTGAAGTTTAGAAGATTAGAAGATATTTTTATTAGGAGAGAGATCAACTATTTATAGGCATTTCTTACCTATCCATGTCATTGGAATTATTGACAGCATCATCATCACTCTCACTGGAAATTCTCCCTGTTTAGAATTCATCAGCACTCTCACTGGCAATTATCTCTCTTAGCATTTGTCAGCACTCTCACTGGAAATTTTCTCCTGAATCCATTCATCTCAAACACCAATTAATTGTATATAAACTATTATTATTAAATACTTTGAGCATCCTCGGCATAAATCACTGGTACTCTGAATTAGCAGAAAATTCATTTAACAATTGAAAAAACCAATTTCAGACCACCATAAAATTAATGATTCTTTGGCACACTGACAAGCACCAAAGTGGCTTAACTTTGAGTAGGGAAAGGTTTGGGGCACTGACAGTGCCAAAAATTCCTAACACAAGTTGGTTATGCAAAGTCCAAAGTGGTTGGTCTAACCCAACTATGAAAAAGCTCCTCAAAACTGGATACCCAAAAAAGACCAATATGTAAGAGAGGCATGCTAACCCTGAAACAACCTTTATTTTTATTCTGGATATAAAAAGGGCCTGCCAACAGAGCTCATCTGGGGAGCAACTGAAAATGCTCCCCAGGAGGGAAAGATATGGATAAAATTTCCAAAGTGAGCTTCAAAATTTGGTGGGCGCGCGCTTTTCTTTCCCATAACAATCACTTTAGTTACTATGATTCGATTTGAACAGCATTTTTGATAATCACACAGGAGAGATGGGCGATTTTAATAAATCTAATATAACCTGGGCGAGCGTAGTGTCAAGAGGTGCTCAAAACGGTGCACCCAAGGGCAAGAAACGCCCCTGGAGGGGGACTGGGAACCCAAGCCGCCAAGAAACCACAAACTAAGACATCATCTGGGTTTATGGTATTTGCTACAAAACAAGACCAATACATGGACATCCAATATAACCAACCCCTATCAAAGGTGGAACACGGGCTTCAACTCATCCTTGGGGATGAGTCCCCAACCCTGTGGGAGAAAATATGTGAGGCACAGCCCTCCCTTTTCCCCCACGTGGTATTTGTCACCACTAACAACATGGGCCACAGCTGGATTGATATAGGTTTCAAAACAGCTGAAGAAGCAGATACCGCAGCAAAAGTTTGCATCAAAATTGCCCTTCCCAAGGGCAAAAGAATAGTGCGCACCGCATGCACCAGATGGAACAAAGTGAAAACTTTGTTCATCTCCTTCAACTCACTCCCTATCAACCTTACCTGTAAGGTAGTTGAGGAGGAGCTCCACAAAGGACTCATAGCCTATGGAGAAATTGTGCAAATCAAACTACAAAGATTTCACCTGATGCCAACCCTGTGCACAGGAAAAGCTATCACCATGATCAACCCTCTCCCCAAAGTGGAAGATGACCTATCAAGAATCCCCTGCACAGCAGAGTTTCACTTTGCAGATGAGGGTCAGTCATCCGCATTCTGAATCACCCTGGAATGCGCACCGCTATATGCAACCACTGCGGTTCATTGGGACACAAGGAACATGCATGTCCCGTGAAGGAAGGCTTAATGGAAGCAGATTAATGTGAGGAAGCCATGGACAAAACTAACAAAAACTTCGCCAGAATGACTGACAGCAACCACCCATTCCGCTGGGGTGAGGATGGACATTACTCCATCGTGGACCCAGTTACACATAAACAATGCAAAGCGGCACAAAAAGCCTGCAAGCGGGCAGCGGCCAAGGCAGCAGTGCACGCGGAGTCATCCATTGACCCCGGGCAAATTCAAGAGGACTAGCAGATATACTTGAGCCAACCAATCAGAACAATATGCCCAGTTTGGAAATTTTCACAGAAACTTGACTGAGTCACCAAGTGACATCAATATGCGCACTTTGAGGAACAATTCAGCTGCGATATGGGCGAAAATGTTGTGCTCAATTCTCCAACTTTGAGCCCCAAAATCACAGAATCCAATCAGCACCCCGCATTGAGCCACCATGAGACACGTGCGAGAAAAGATAATGCAAATTCCAAAATCGAAATTCCCATGGAAAATTGGGTCAGAACAAGGGAATTGACATTGACACTGAGAGGGTTGGAGTACAGACATGGAGCATGGCCAAAATGAGCCACAGTGGGTTAGGGCCAGAGGGCCCTCCCAACTGCTCCTGAGGCGCCGTGGGCACCTCAGTATCAATAGGGATGCTAAACATCGCGGGAGCCAGGGCTCAAATGTCCCAAGCCAAAAAGCTGGACTTCCTGCAAAAACCCCTTGTAGACATCTTGGCCATCCAAGAAACCCACTGTCTACAGGGGAAGAAGGATCCTGGTCAGCCTGGGTCGCACCATCACAATCAGTATGGACATCTCACTGTGGGGTGATAGTCCAAAACAACAAAAAATTTAAAATTACAAACTCCTCGTCATACCTTCATGGCCACGTCCTAGTAGCAACAATCACATGCCAAGAGGAAACAATCTCGATAGCATGCATTTATGCACCATGAACTACAGCTGAGAGAAAACAATTCCTCAAAACTGTCCCAAAACTCACCCTCCCACCAGATACCATCCTGTTGGGCGATTTTAACTGCTGGGATAACCCCAACATGGACCGATGGCCTAACCCCAGGGGATACCCACCAGGGCACATCAAATTTTGTGCAATGAAGGCACCCCTTGGTCTACAGGATGCCCTCCCCCGGATCGCCACTCCTTCCCCACATGACATGGCCCATCATAAGTGAGGGAGCACTCATATCAATGAGCTGCATCAATCACATCTTTGTTCCACAATCCCACTGATCAAGCATCTCCAACTTCACAACAAAAAAATCAACTTCTCTGACCACCGACTCATCTTGGTGCAGCTCTTGCCAACCTGAACCCATGCATGGGCGTCGCCCTAGAGGAAGCTACACCCAGAAAACATAAAATTTCCCAAAAATAATTGGGTCAAACATGAGGCCACGAACCCAGAATTCACAGCCCCATTCACTTTGGATCCCATCAAAACCTGGGCAAATTTCAAAGCTGAATTAATCAATAAAATTTGATATCTTGCATCACTAAGTACACCGCCAACACATCCACAATCAAGCGTACCTTGGCAGAACTGGACCACCTCAAGCTCAACACCCCGAGGTCCAGTTATAGCCCCAACTGGGGGCACAAATGGGGGGAATATCCGCCCACCTAAACACCCTCATCTTCAAGCATTAGCACAGAATCAAAGTATCAAACAAAGGCAAGTTCATAAAGGAAGGTGAAACATGCTCGACATATTTCTTCCACCAATTCCATTCCCATGGCAACCAGCCCACTTGCACACAGGTCCGCAAGGCCGATGGCACCGTGGCAACTGACCCTGAGGAGGTCAAGGCGGAAGTACACCGTTACTACACCAAACTATACTGCAATATGCCAACTGTCCCACAAAAAATCACAGAATTTATACATACTACTGGAATACAAAGCACACCAATGGACTACAATATACTAAATCTGATAACATGGGAGGAGCTTTGGGATACAATCCGCGGTGCACCACGTAGGAAATGCCCAGGGCCTGATGGGATACCTTACGAAATTTAAAGAATTATTCTAAGCAAATTGCCCCCTCCTCTTGGCAACTATGAACCAGTGATTGCTGAAAAAACGCCTCCTACCTGGTGGCCATGAATCATATGTCATAACCCTGTATAAGAAGAGAGACAAATTGGACCTGGCCAATTGGCGTTCAATTGCACTCTCTAACACTGATACAAAAATACTTACAAAAATTTTAGCAACCAGATTAGGCGCAATAGCCTCTAACGTCCTGTCACCCAACCAATTTGGGTTCATTCCAGGGCGCTCAATATGGAACAATATACACCCTGTTGCAAACAAATGTCAGTCTAAAGCAACTGGAGCCCTGGTCTTCTTAGACCAGGAAAAGGCATACTACCGCGTTAGTTTGCCATACCTAAAGGAATGCCTACACGCCTTCAAACTCTCACCCAGATTCATAAACTGGGCGATGCTCCTTACAGAATCTGCAACCATGGCTGTATGCGGCCCTGGCTTCCTAACTAACAGGATCACACCACACAGAGGGCTCAAACAAGGGGACCCCCTCAGCCCACTGCTGTATAATTTCAGTTTTGATTCACTCCTTCGCGTAACTGACTCACGCCTCATGGGAATAACTGCACAAGGCCAGCCAACAGTCAAAATACTGGCCTTTGCGGATGACTGCATGGCAGGTATAGCTAACAACAATGATGCCAGACAGCTGGAACGCACCCTAGAGGAATCCTCCATGGTGAGCAAAGCATCGCTCAACAAAAGGAAAACAGAAATAATTCTCTTAGGCAAGTACACTAACAACTGGGCTACAACATCTGAACCCCAAAACCCCATACTAAGGAAAAACCCACTCATCCTACCCTTCACATCATCTCCCACCACCATCCCTGTCCGCCACCTTGGGATATGGCTGGAAACAGGGGAATATGCCAATGAGACAATTAAGAACAATCTATTACAGAGGGTATCCAACCGCGTCGCCTCCCTCAAGAGAAGATCCCCAGGACTAATGGGGCGAGTAACAGTTGCTAACTCACTCATCCTCACAATACTATGGTTCCCTGCCCACGCGATCGCCTTCTCACCCACCTTTATAACTTCAATCCGCGCGCTCATCCAGGGCTGGCTGTGGCCCAGATCCATCCACCCATACGGATGGAAACACTCTTTGGCCCACGCTCCAGCGGAGGCATGGGACTAATAGATTTTGAGAGCCACGCCAATCACATCCTAGGTACCTGGATAAAGGAAGTCCTTGCCCCAGACCTCCCGCAGCAACACTGTTCCAGGGCAGCGAGGACTAACTTTGCACAGGCGCTCAAATTAACCAACCCACATAGCCCACCCAGGCTACTATCATACCTTGCTAAATGCCCCACCGCAACGGGCCCACATGGAACCCCCTCACTTCAAATGCATCCTCCAAGGCATCCGCCGCATGGGATGGACCATAAAGAACATTGGCACTGTGCAAGGAAGGGGACGACCCAGCTCCCACTTCAAATTAAGAAAACCAGAAGGCCACCCCCAGAGAGACATGCTTACTACGCCCCAAACATTGCTAGAATCGAATACCTAGATGCGTTGGACATTACCTATGACTTAACCACACAGAAGGCAGTGTGGAAAATGACGCACCACCCACTCCTACAGCCGAGGGTAAGAGCCAACGCCTGGCGCTGCCTGAGAAGGACCTATAGGACGGCGGACTGCTCCAATTCCCTCCATGCAACCTGCGCAGTATGTGGAGGGAGGGCTCCCTATATCACCGCCTAGAAACATGCCCCAACCAAAGCCATATGGCGGGAAATTGCGCGCCTGCTTAAGCTCCAAGACGAGCAGGAATTATCTATCTAAAAGAGCCTCTTTGCGCTCCAGCTCGAGACACCAATCCCATCTACCCTCTGCTCCTTAATGATACCCATTGCAATGTGGACAATACACACCATTGCAATAGATGCGTTCAAGGGCACGGTCCCAACCATCCATGGGGTTATCAACAGGATCCACGTTCACTTATTAGAGCACTTCCAAGCCTGGCTCTATGGATATATGAGGCCAAGGCAACAGGCTCATAGAATCGTGGTTCCCACTCTGGTTCCTCCAAATGGACCCTTTACTAAACATCTGCTCCATAGCTGGGGAAACCCCCTCAGAGTAGCGCACCAACCCCCATACCTGGCAGTCCCGCTGGCAACAGAGGTAACCTGAGTACCCTTGGGGTGCCCAATTTTAGCTATTTTCGCTTCCCCCTTTTTGTTCCCACACATACTTGGTAATGCCCATCCCCCGGTCAGCTTGCCTCAATTAAATAAAAATTTGATGGGCGCGCCTTATAAATGCTGCCCTTTGAGGGCCTCACCCAAGTCATTAATTAGGCTCATATGAGCATAATTTACAATTTGGGTGAGGCACAACCCAGCGCCCAAAACTGACCAAGCCAAAAGTATTTTAAAACGATTCAACTCAGATTTGGGAAAACTGAATCTAAGTTAAAATGTAACAATTGAGATGTACTCAATCATCACATTACCCTCACTAGAGAAGAGCCCCTCACCAAAGAGGGGCCCCACAGTGGAAGGCCGCCACAATGAGGGCTTGTGGGGCGAGTTACCTTGAGCATCAGGAAAATTAGCCCAGATAAACTTCATGCCCCTTGAGGGAAAAGACTAATGGTGAGGGAAAATTGGGACTGGGCCGCCAGAATCAGCTCACCCAGCACGTGGCTGTGTTGCGCCACCCTCCAAGGCTCCTGTTGGTGATGGTCTTCCCATCTCAACAAGGAATGCGCTTTCTCTAACAGAAGCGCGAGAGGAGCACAAAGTTCAGAACAGCTGGATGGCCATCCCCTTTCCAGGCAGACCATACGTTGGTGAGGGAGACCTGCTGGAAAAGTCCTCATGGTGCCAACTGAATCATTGGTGAGCAGCAGGCCCCACTGGGTTTTCAGCTAACAGCCACTTCGGTTCCATGGTGGCCATCAGTCACCAGCTTCCACCAGTGCTGGTTCCTTGACAACCAGGACCAAGTGACCACTGAGGTTGGTTAAACTGGGGGATCAGAGGCGTGCAGCACACATTGACTTTGGAGTTATGTAATGATTGGAAAATCCCAGTTTCTGACTGCCTTAAAATAAATAATTCTTTGGCGCACTTACAAGCACCAAAGCAGCCTAACTTCGATTAGGGAGAGGTTTAGGGCACCAAAAGCGCCAAACATTACTAACACAAGTTGGTTATGAAAAGTCTGAAGTGGTTGGTCTGACCCAACTACGCGCAAAGCTCCTCAAAACTGGATACCCAAAAAAGATCAACATGTAAGAGAGGTATGCTAACCCTGAAACAACCTTTATTTTTATTCTGGATATAAAAAGGGCCTGCCAACAGAGCTCATCTGGGGGAGCAACTGAAAATGCTCCCCAGGAGGAAAAGACAGGGATAAAATTTCTAAAGTGAGCTTCAAAATTTGATGGGAGCGCCTTTTTAAAGAGCTGCCCTTTAGGGGCCTACACCCAAATCATCAATTAGGCTCATATGAGCCTTGATACACTTCAGCTGAGGCACACCCAAGCGCCCCTAAACTGACCGAGCCAAAAGTACTTTTAAAATGATTTGACTCATATTTTGGGAAATAAAATCTGAGTTATTGTACAACAATTGAGATGAACTCAATTGTTAAAATTCATAGTCGGATGATTAGTAACAAATCTGTCAGCTTTTCACCAGAAAATCCCACAATCATCTTTCATGGCAGTTGACATCAAGATAAGATTCCACCAAATTTAAATGAATATTACTAAATAGTTCAACATCCTTGGCATAAGTCACAGGTGTCAAAGTTGACTAAAACTCTATCAGAATTGTTTCCCAAAACTTTTGACATCAAATTTAAGCAATTTAGCATCTTAATTGATAATACTGATTATCTTGACATCTTTAGCCTCAGTCACCAGTATGAGACCCACCAAATTTTTTATGGGGATGATCCCAATACTTTCTTGATCTGGCGGATCAAGACAGCTCAACCCAGCTGATTGGGAAGCACAAATTGGGGTATTATAGTTGTCAGGATTCTCCCTGGGTTAGGTGAAATTCTTGTCAGGGGAATGTTCGATACCATTATTTGAGGGGCACTTAGGTCCAATGGCTTAATGAGTTTGAGGATAGGGTTTGACTCTATGATTTCCGCTGGTATGCTGAATTCGAGTTTTCTTTAAAATACTCCAAATTTGAGGAATCCCTACATCCCCATTCCATGAGTCATGTTTTTGGGGTTCCCATTAACCTGGTCATGAGGGTGGCGAGATCCAAATAAGGTTCACAATGGTGGAAATACAGGAGGCCAGAAGTGATCCTGAATGGATGATGCCACATCGATCCTTGAGGCTCTATGTCCCCAAACACCCTATTAATCCTACATAATAATCAAATAAAGTACTTTTATCATTAGGATATAATTTATCTTAGTTTTATTCAAGTAAGTTTATTCCAATGGTCAAAGTCTCGCCCATCGTCATGCCCCAAGCCACCTCTGTCTCCTTGGCTGAATCTTGCTACCTGCAGTCAGCCTACTTGTTGGGTTCTCTCATCTTAGCACCAGCGAGCGCATCTTGGGGAAACCCTTCAATCATTAAATAAAGGATCGAAATTAGCAAACTAATTGACAATCATCCTCGATTATTTATTAAACTAATTCCATTAATATTTGAGGAATATCACCTGGTTAAAAATCTAACAATAACCTTAAACAGCCCAAGAGGAGCTGGTGCAAGAGCAAGCCAAACTCATTAACCAAGTAGATGATGACAACTGAAAAGCGCGTGACACTGGCTGGCATCATGTAAGAATGTAAAGCATGGTGGAGGGCGTTCTCTCAAAGCTTCAGGCAGTGGAGCGTAAGTTGGACTCTGAATGAGAATTATTCAAAAGTTGCAAAATCAGTATGAGATGCTTCAATAGGAGTTTCAAAATGGCAAGTGTAAGTGTTACTCAGTTAAAGTGGAATGGATAATCAACAAACATTTTTATGAACAAGTTGAAACAGGGGGAAAAGGTGCAGTTAGTGGAAAGTCAGGAGAGGAATGCTATGGATCAGCCAGTGAATATTCTTCAAGGGTGGCGGCAGACCCTCTTTACAACACAACTTCTTCCATGTAAATTCAGCGGATTTGCCTCCATCTGCTCATCTTTACAATAGTTCACAAGGGGAAGTTCCCCCAGGCGTTTGGAACCTAATTTGGCTGTTCCATTGTGACTAAATCTAAGAGAAAGGCGAAATTGTTTTTTTTAGTACTAGAAAAGGCGAAATTGTTCAGATCGAGAAGTTACATACTTCAGTCATGATGAGAATCTGCATGATTATTTTAAATGATTCAAATTCATTGTGGAAGGGGCATCATATTGGCAGAAAGAAAAACTGTTGCTGTCTTCTTTGGATGTGGAGAGCGCCAATCAAGACACCTGTTACCTCCAAAATAGTTCAATATCTTATCAAAAGGTAAAAGAGACTGTTCTCTGGCTGTTTGGGGGCGCGGCTAAGATGGCTCAATAAAAGCCAACTTCCTGACCCTACAGTTCCAACAAAACGAATCCCTATTGGAGTTTACTGAGCGATTCACAGCAGAATCATGTCTTAATAGGAGCTAACATTTTATCTGCCTATGATATAGGAATAGCAATGACAGTGGCAGTCAAACCATACCATGAATTGCATAATGCTTTCTCACGTTCTGGATGAAGATTTGGGGCTTATTCAAATTATGAACACTTTATATCATCTCTCCACCAAGTTCAGTGCTCCCAGTGTAGAGTGGAAGGTCCCTGCTTTCGCCGCAGCATACTCCTCAGGATATGGAAGCAACAACCAAGTTATAAGCCATTGGGAAATATCGTCCACCTTATATATTTGCAGTTCCATTTTTCCCTATGTACTTTCAGCTGCCTCACCCCCAACCTTTCAATACTTCAGTAAATTTTTGACCTGGTCCTTCCACTGCAAACTATAGATGTGAGCCCTTTATGAATTATTGCTTCTCGTGCAGATGAAAAGGGCATTATGAAGTTAATTTCTCAAGCAACCAGTAGGTTTATGCGGTGCCATATGGGATGATTGAGCAGGGAAAAGATCTAGCGGAGTAGAGACAGGACGCTTTAACTCTGCTAAATTAAATTTAATTATCCTAACAATTTTAAAGAGTCTCTTCACATTGGACTCGGAACTCAGTCTGATGACTTTTTATACCAACAGCTTCTGTCAGATACCTCAGCCTCCATTCAAGCGAGTGATTATTTCTCTTCAAGCTTTGAGTTCTGCCATGATGTTCAAAAGCCATATGCGTGACAGATCCTGGATCAAAATGGCATAAGTAATAAAGGACCTTCAACGGACGTCGCCTCCCTAGTGGGGGTTACCATAGCTATTTCAATCAAAAAAATTGCTCAGGAGTATCAACATGTCGGTATATGCATATCCTCCTTCCTTGGTAACTAAAATCCTTTGGACGTTCATGTAATAAACACCTTTGTTCTTATTATTCAGAGTGCTCCTACTGTAACATTTTTTTCAGAACACAAAATCTGAGCTATTATAATACTGGTGCCACAGTATATAGTTTCTACCAAGCTTGTGGCTAGGCCTCCGCTGAAGCTGGACGTGGATCACATAATAGTATATGGGACTGCGGGGACACAGAGCACTGTGTCTGAAGGAGCATATAGAGCGTTACCTTTATGATTTGGTTAAGTCAGGGATTCCGCTCCAGCGGTGGTTCTACCAAACAATAACTATGATATGTTAATAGGCGCGGCATTTATGAGGATTTGAGAGCTGTGATAGATATGGCGGAGGAAACCCTTAATAATTTGGGACAACAGATTCCCATTTTTTACCACTATTGAAATCCCAACGGATTCATTCCACTCCAGTCAAATCAATTTGGCGTATAGTGACAGGGTGATTCCTGTCTGATTTTAGCAAATGAAGCGGAGAACTAGAGATTTCCCCAACCAGATCTACAAGTATAAAGGTATTCCTCTATGAGCAGTGAGCGCTTTGAGCCTACCTTCTGGCCACCAGTGCATAATAGAAAATGAGCTCAAAATAGATGTCCCTGAAGGGCTATACGGGGGAATTGTGAGACACTACCAGTGATCATGACTCAAACCTCATGTGGCTCCAGGGCTACTGTTACCAGAAAATGGTACATTGAAGGTACTGATAGCAAACCTATATAAGGAGTCAATGATGATCCAAAGGCAACAAGCGGTGGCTTATCTACAATTGGTCCCTATTGACGAGGTTCATTGAGTTCATGATTTTGGATCATGGGAGGACCTAGCCTACTGGCAAATCCATCATTCAGCATAATGACAGTGGTTCTTTGGGAAGCGCTAACTGGATTGTTGGCAGAACAGAAAGATAAGGCAATAGCTTTATTTGAAAAATACTAAGTTATTTTTGCATTCAACAATCATGATTTGGGGTGCACCCAAGTGATGGTGCATCAGATAGATAAATGCTTCACCCTCCCATTCAATCAAAGCCTATTCAGCGCTCAAAAGTGGCGGAAGAGATTGTCTCTGATGAAGTAGATAAATTTATCAAACAAGGGATGCTAGAGCCATCAAAGAGCCTGTGGGCATCTCCAGTGTTTATTGTAAAGAAAAAGATGGCACAAACCAGGTGGTCATTGACTATTGAAAGCTCAATAGGTAACAAAGAAAGATAGCCTACCCCATTCCATGGATTGATGATGCGTTAGATTGACTTGGAGGGACTAATTATTTTTACACCATAGATTTGATATCAGGGTACTGGCATATCAAATTATCATTGGTGGAACGATAGAAATGTGCTTTAATAACTCTAAAGGGGTTATTTCAGCCTACATGTATGCCACAGGGTTTGTGCAACGCCACGGCTACATTCCAGCGTGCTATGGATACAATTTTAGGTGATTTGAAGCTTTCTTGCGTCTTAGTTTACCTTGATGATATCAATGTGTTCTTGAGAACATTTACAGAGCATTTTGACCATTTGGAACAAGTGTTCTACTGACTTGCTGATGCTAATATCAAATTCAAGCCTCAGAAATGTCATTTTTTTAAAGATCAATTAGAATAAAATGGGTTTGTAGTGGATTTGAAGGGCTTGAAATGCATCTGGCAAAGGTGGAAGCAATAAGCAAAATGACCCACCCAGGTAATGAAAGTGATATTCAATTGTTCTTGGGGATGTTTGGTTACTACCGGTGGTATATTACTAACTTCAGTTGCATTGGGGCACTGCTCTTTAAGTTGTTAAAGAAAAATGCCACTTTCAACTGGATGGAATGATCACAAAACGCTTTTGATGTATTATGAACTGCATTGGTGAGCACACCCATTTTGCAATACCCCAACTTCGAAAAACAATTCATTGTACAAATGGATGCGTCACTCTCCGCTGTAGGGGCAGTATTATCTAAGAAATAAGATGGCTTAGAGCATCCTGTTGCATTTTGTAGCTGAAGCTTAAACTGACATGAACGGAATTACACAGTGACGAGCAAGAGTGTTTAGCAGTGATTTATGCATATAAAAGTTTAGAGTATACATTCACAGGGTGAATTTCCAAGTGGTAATGGATCATGCTTCCTTACGCTGGCTGCAAAATCTCCATGAACCAGAAGGACGGCTCAAATGATGAGCGTTGAAGCTCCAATCATACGATTCCAAGATTGTACACTAGTTGAAGGCAAAACATCAAAATGTGGATTGTCTTTCATGATTACCAATGATTGCTACTATGGTGGATTTGGCCAACCTTATGTATGAGAAGATGGTGGTGGACAAATACCATGATGAGCCACCACAAGTGATCAAAGTGCTAGATGGGTTTAGGCAGAATACCTTCCTATGCGATGGGGAACTATATGAGTGGATTGAGGATTTGACGCTGAGTTACCCTAAACCTTCTGCTAGACCCGCGATTATTATGGATGCACATCAGGTGGTAGGACATGAAGGATTGCGGAAAATGTTAAAGTTTTTCAACTCTGCTACTGTTGGGAGAGCATGAATTATGATTTGCTGGAAACATTAAGTTGTTATCATCAGTGTCAAGTGGAGAAGCCTTTCCACAAGAAGACTACATACCAGCTGGTTAAGCCTCAGTTCACCTGGCATACTGTTTCCCTTGATGTAGCGGGACCTCTACCAACTTTCAAGAACCAATCTAAGTATGTAATAATATCAATTAATCATTTGATGAGATGAGTGGAAGCCAGGTCTAATGACTTAAGAGCAGTCACTACAAAAAAGGTTATTATTTGGCGCGTTATGCAGTGACATGGCTGACCGCAATTCATCTTAACAGACAACAGAACCAATTTCAACTCACACATCTTGCCCAAGTTGAACGAGTTGATGGCAATCCATGGGTTTTGACTACACACTACCATCTGGAATTAAATGGATTGGTGGAATGGGTCAACGGAACTTTAGTGAATATAATCCATAAGCTGGTGAAAGATTGACCTCAAAATGGAGTACCCCCTACCCACAGCTGTGTTTGCATATAGTATCAGCTACCACTCGTCCACTGGCAAGAGTCCCTTACAACTGCTCTATGGTATACATATGACTCTACCTGCCACGCTTTACTCATATCTAGAGGATACTAGCAGGATGGAACCACAGCGGTTTTTGATAAATCTAACAGAAACGCTGATCAAGTTACAAATGGAAGCCTATTCTACCAGTTTAGCTAATTAGATTTGTGATCAGGTGGCTGACCAGAAGAGATGTAATGGACTTCCACAGTTTTCTGTAGGAGATCATGGCTTTTTACATGACTAAATAGATTTGGGCAGAAAACCAAGCTTGGTAACATATGGGATGGGCTATTTTGAGATCGTCAAGAAGACTGATATAGATGCCTACACCATTAAGGAACCTGCGAGTGGTTGGATTATCAACTGATTTCACACAAAGTTCCTTTGAGAATATAAAGAATAGGAGCATATTGCCCAGTCAAAGGGGAGTAATGTTGAGAAGTCAATATGACTGGACGATAAGCTATACAATTCAGCATATCAGAACTTAAAGTTGAGGATTTTCAAGATTGGACTTAAAAGTTATATGGATGTAAAGAAAATCAATCAAAGTATCAATAGTTTGGTGAATTGAGGGAATTCTGCTGAAACCTCAAGATAGACAATAACTCCTAAAAAGGGAATGAATAGGAGATTACTAAGCAGAGGATGCATTTGGCTTGGAATACTGAGATATGAGTTGAGTGGAAGTTGAGAGGGGATGTTTTTTAATAGTTGGTAGATAAGTCTGCGTTTATTAAAAGGTAATAAAGTGTTGATCAGGGTGATTGCTCCATATATTATTTATCAGTTTTTATTAGTTGGCGATCTCCACATCATCCAATTTGGTTTCTCAGTGGCTAATACCCTGCGCAAACCAGCTTGACAGAATCAAACCATTATGCCAAAATTACACCATGCATGGAGGTTTTCAAGGGTTTATCCTCCTATCCTATTTTCTTCAATTCTGCGTAATAGTGTGGTTTTTCCCCAGGTCATGTCACCTTGAATAAAATTTAAAAATTTAAATTTAAAATTTAAAAATAAGATGGAGAGGTTCTCCAATGATAGAGTATGGGCCCTTTACCACTGCCTCCCTAAGTTTGTTCTTGGTAATGAACTTTGGGTAGGGGACAATTATGACTGTGTTGGCATTGCGCACCAATGCCCCAAACTGAGATAGCAAATAGCAAAGGCGGTCCATGGAGTTCCTGGCCTATCATATGCTGCGCATATATGTTTTCCATGTTTTATCCTCCTTTATATTTTATTCACTTCCCTTCATTGGTGCAGTATCATCCTCATGTTGGCCCACACTGAATAAAAATATAAAAATTTATAAATAAGTAAAAACGAACCCTTATACTTGAAACATTGGACTTTTAAAGTCAAATTTGAAAATTATATATATATTTTATAGAATATTTATGTCAAGTTTATATGAGATTGGTAGATAGTCTAGGAGAAGTATTGAAATTAACATGAATTTATAATGATTTCTTTAATAGATTATTTTCTAAATTACCACAACTAAAATGTGACATAATATAACATAAACTAAATAAATTTGAATCTATCTACTAGCTACTTGACTGCTGTCATACACAGTTTTAGTTAGGCTAATCCAACCATTACTAAAGTGGTCTAACCATCTCAGGTATTATTCTACTTAAAAGTTAGATGAAACACAATTATAGTATACTATCATAACATTAGAAAAATGTTAAGAAAGTTTCTTACAACCTTCAGCCATAAGTCATATATAATGCACTTAAGATTTTTACCATAAGGTAAAACTTAAACCATTTTTTTATTGGTAGATAGCTATAGATATAATTAAGAATCAAATTACAATTAATCAGTATAAAATTACCATCCACTCAGCCAAAACCAATTAAACCTATCAAATTATCTAAACATCAACCATTTACCTGAAACCATTGGCTATCAAATCAACCTAAATCCACCAATCACCACCCAGCTAAAACCAATTGTACTTTTAAACAACAAACAAACAAAAACCACCAACCACTTACCAAAACTGATTAAATGATTAAACTAACCAATCACTAACTGCTTATTTAAACCATCAAGCTTATTAATCAACCTCAAAACCACTAATTTATTGCCAAAACCATTTAAAATCAAATCAACCAAATATATAACTGCTCAGCTATAAAGTTATACTAATTTCCATCAAAAATATAAGATTTTCACTTGTTACATATAAAACTTTTTATTTTATTATGAAAATAATAATTTTTAAATTTCATAAATATTTTCCATAAAAAGTACTTGTATGTGCCAACTTTCATGATGATTGATCAAAAGAGTGTTGGAGGTTATAAGACATATACAGATATACAAATATACAAGATCCATTTTTATATATAGATAGATAAAAAAGTGTAATATAATCTGAATATTCTTTTAAATTTATTGTGGGGAAGGCCGACCATGGGACGGACACTTCCAAATATGACTCAGAAGAGACAAAACTTAGTACCAGGTGAGGCACCCCAGAGAAGCGATGCTATCTCTTGTTGCCAGCGGGAACGCCACTTATGGGAAGGGGGAGGGAACGTGTGTAGGGGGCGTAGCCACTATTGAGCATGTGTGGAGGAAGGGGTCTGATTTGATGAACCAGACTGGGAACCAGGAGGAGACCAGCTGCCGGCGACGTGGTGGGAGATATCCAAACATCCACGCTTGAAAGTGATCCACCAAATGAGACCGTAATCTGTGGACAGCTTCAGGGAGGGTGGGGATGGATCCAGCGATGGCATCCAAGACAATCGTGTGGATAGTCCACATGGCGATTGCAACCACCAGAGCACGAAGGGAGGGTGGGAGGGGGAGGCCATTGATGAAGCAAACATATCTCTTGACAGACTGAAGGGATGTGTTTGATCCTGGCCTAGCAGACGTTGGACTTCGCGCCATATTACTTTAGAGGTGGGGCACTTCTCCAGGCGGTGAAACAGCGTTCCATACTGGCCACACACGACACAGGATGAGTGTAAAGCGTTAAAGCGCTCAGCTGTATGATACACCCGCCTCAGGCAGCGCCACACATGGGAACAGATTTGAGGCTGCAACAGAGGATGGTGTGCGTATTTCCAGATAGTCTTTTGGGTCTCAGTGGAATAAGGGATGTCCATCATGTCCAGGTAGTCCACCCTGGATAGGACATGGGGCCGAATGGGGATCACGCCATCATGGATGGGTAGCCCCTGTACCTCTTGTGTGAACTGAGGAGAGGGGCGGCCTCTTTGGGTTGTATATCCACTAATACGAATTCTCCACTCTGAGCTTCGCATGGAGAGTAGGATTCGTTTGTAGTGGGTTTTGGTCCCGTGAGGACCTGTGGCTGATGTGTGTGATGCGAGGTATTTCATCAGGGAGTGGGGGTTTGATGGATTGTTGAGGCCCAAGGCTCGGGAGAAGTTGGAGCAGGCCGCGCGGGACCAGTGTTGGGATGGGAGTGTAGGAGCAGTGACGGCCGCAATCCAGGTGCCTAGGATCTTGGCGGCATGGGCTTTGAAGTCAAGTAGGCCCATGCCACCATGATGATGAGGGCCAAACATGACCTCTAAGCCGTACTGGTGGAGGGCGGCCTGACCAAAGCCAACCTTGTAGCAAAGCATACAGGGATTTGAAGAAGCTTGGGGAGAAGGGGATGGCGTGGGCTCCAAACCAGACTTTGGATAGGAGCATAGAGTTGGCAAGAACAACCCTGCCAGTGAGGGTAGTAGGGTGGGCTCTGAGAGAGGCGATTCGCTTCGTCACGTTGTCCAGTATATGGCCCTCCATTACTGCTGACGCGTATCCTCCTGCCTCCAACCACACGCCCAGATGGCGTACCGGTCCTATGGTAGGTCGCGGCACAAAGGGGAGCACCAGTGGAGCGGTGTGTTTGAGTTAGTAAGGCGTGGACTTGGGCGAGCAGCTGGGCTGGGTTGGGAACTACTTGCTGGGGCCCAGCAGTTCTGAAACCGACCAAGGAGGATGATTTTGGTTTTGGAGGCGTTCAGTGCCAAATTGCTTACCTGGGAATATTCCTCGATGAGGGCTTCAAGCGCGCGTGCATCTTTATTATTAGACACCCCCACCACACAATCATCTGCAAATGCCATCATCTTGACTGGGGTTTGGCCTGGCACATGGACCCCGGTGAGTTGAGCATTCACATTTCGCAGTAGTGGGTCAAGGCTGAAGTTGTATAAGAGTGGGCTCAGGGGGTCCCCTTGTCGCAGGCCCCTTTGAGGATGGACTACTTCCGTTAGGAAACCTGGGCCGCGCACAGCCATTGTTGCAGATTCCGTGAGCAGCATCACCCAGTTAATGAAGCGGGGAGGTAGGCGGAATTGTTGGAGGCAGGCCTAAGGTATTCCCAGTTTACTCTATCATAGGCCTTTTGTTGGTCCAAGAATACAAGTGCCCCAGAGGCTGTGGACTGACACACATTAGCCACAGAGTGCACGTTATCCCAAATCGACCTTCTGGGGATGAAACTGAATTGTTCTGGAGAGATGGTGGCAGATGCTACAGTCCCTAAACGGTTAGCCATGATTTTTGTTAAAATTTTGGTGTCTGTGTTTGTTAGAGAAATGGGGCGCCAGTTGGCTAAGTCTAGCCTATCCCCTTTCTTGAAGAGTGTGACTGTAAAAGCCTCATGTCCTCTGGTAGGAGGCGCGTTTCCAACAGGCTTTGGTTGAGTGAGGCTAGCAGCAATGGGGATATATATTTAAAATATTTTTGTAGAACTCATATGGAATGCCATCTGGGCCTGGGCATTTTCAGTTTGGCGCACCGCGAATGGTAGTCCATAATTTGTTCGGAGTAATTAAATTCATTATTTCCAGGTATCGGAAAATGGTGCGGATATGAGCTCTGTCAAGAAATTCCGCCATTTTGGCCGGCTGAATTGGTTCAGCTCAGTATAACTCGGAGTAATATCTTTGCATTTCAATTGCCACTTCAGCCAGTGTGTCCATGATAGAATTATCCGATCTTTGCACCTGTGTGCAGGCCACGCTCTGGTGTGGTGCAAATTTTTTTTTTGAAGAAGTATGCGGTGCACTTGTCACCTTTAGTGATGCATGTGGCCCTGTATTGGACACAAACCCGATGTTTGTGTTGCCTTTCAAGTGCGTTGAGGTGGGCTGCTGCCTCCGCCCACTTCTGGCCCCATGCAGGGCTATATCCTGAGGCTGGAATGTTGGACTCCAAGTGGGCCAATTCCACCAGCATGTGCAATATAACCGCCGATGTGGCTTGTGAGCGTCTGGATGAGAGATGGCGATAATGGCGGATGGTGTCTTTTGAAAGTTGCCCATGTGGAAATGGGGTCCGCGCAAAATGGTGCAACAAACAATTTTGCCAAAGTTGCCTCTTTCACCCACATGGAAAATCCTGGTGACGCAAGCTCTGGGGGGCGGATTTTGCACCAATGTGGGGCCTTTGCAACTGTGATGGGTAAATGGTATGTTATCAAGACCAGTCGGTGGTTGGAGAATTCCATTTTCGTTGTTTTGAAGTGGGAGATGTGGGGTTGGAATTTCGCCGGCGCTAGAATAAGGTCAATGCGGGTCATGGACCTTAATTGGCCGTTGTGGATGTGGGGACGCATCATGTTTTCAAGCAGTGGGGCATATCATGGCAGCGCATCCATTAACCCAAGGGTGGCTTTTAGAATGCGTAGTTCTACGTGACCCTGTGGGGCGTGGGGTGAGGGGCGGCCACCAGTCTGTTGGTAAGGTTAGCCAACAGTTCATGTCGCCGATTAGGAAAGAATCAGGGGGGTAGTGGGAGGGATTTGACTGATGGAAAAATCCCGATGCTCTTGTGCACCGTTTGGGGCGTAAATGTTGACGATTGTGTGCAACATCAGCCCATGAGAAGGTGACAAAGAGCACTCAGTCATTTAGAAATGTTTCTGAAGATGTAAATTTGAAAAAATTGTTTTCCAAATTAGCACCCCACAGTGCTTCGACCAAAAGGATAGGGATGGTAGGAGCATTGTTTTCCAAGCATCCTCAGAACCTTGTGGACAGTGGGTTTCCTGGATGGCCAGGATATCCATGGGTAAATTATTTTGTAAAAAACTCAGTTTCCTAGCCCAGGATGAGGAGGCCTTGAGTCCGGCGATATTCAGCATCCCTAGAGTGAAGGTTTCCCCCATCGCACCTTAGGTGTGAGGGGGTGAGCCCCCTGGCCCACCAGCCTCTTCCAGGTCCCCACAGGCTTTCACAGCAGCGCGGGTATTAGCAGCAACGCTATCAGGGTTTTTGTTAATTTTTGTGGAAAGAGTTGCATTGGCTTTGGCCTTCGCTTTTTGTTTTCCCGACGTCGGACGAATTTTTGTGGTGCGGATAAGTTTGGTGCACCGTCGAGTGGGGCAAAAAAATTTTTTTGGTTGAGATAGGTCCCAAGTTGGTTTCAACAGGGGCTTGGGTGCAGCGATTGGGTGAGATTGAGTCTCCCATCGGATCCTCAGATTGAGTGGCCCATTCAGCTTGGGCCTCCCAATCTGATTGGGTGATGGATTCCTGAGTTGCTTCTGCCGCGAAGGTCTCCATGTCCTCCTGGCGTTGTGAGTGTAGGATGGTGGTGGTGACCTTGGCCGCTTCCTTGGCTGCGGTCCTATGGGCCTGCTTGGCCTTTTTCCGCTCCTGCGGGGAGATGAGCTTTACCAATAGGTAGCAGCCTTGTGCTCCCCACGGGAAAGCCTCTTTGGTGCTTGCGGTTGGTTCGTAGTGCACCTCTCCGCTGGCTATGGCCGCCGAGGGGTGCTCTTGGAATGTAACGCCCTCTTTAATGGGGCATGCGTGTGCCTTATGGCCAAACGCGTCACAGTGGGTGCAAATGGGGGGCGCGCTGTCCACGGTTACCTGGAATGGGTGGGTGGTGTGCCCTGCAATGTCAATAAAGGTGGAGTGCAGGATCTGGGTTAGGTCCTTCACAATCTCCTCAGTTGGGGTCAGAACTGCGATGGCTTTGCTGGTGCACAGGTGTGGCATCAGCGTGAAATGTTGCATTTCAAAAGATTGTATTTCGCCATATATGGCGAGACCATCTTTCAGGTGTTGCTCCAAAATGTCACGTTTTACCGTAGTAGGCAAAAAGTCAAACGTGAGGAAAATTTGGTTTGATTTTGTCCATCTGGTGCATTTAGTTTTGATGATCTGTTGCCCTTTGGGGAGGTCAACCACTACGCGCACCGCTGCAGCCTCGTCTGCTGCTATTTTGCTTTCAAAACCTAGGTCCAGCCAACCGCGCAACATGGAGTGAGGTGCAACATACACCGCGGTCGGGAAAATTTTGTGTACATCTTCACAAAATTTTTCCCATAGGGCCATATTTTGGATGTCCAGATACACACGGACTCCAAATTCCACCGACGAAAGTGGCTGGGAATGTGGCGTATTGATGTACTGGTTGCATTGTGCTTGCCATGCAAGTATCTCCGGGGATTTTGTGTAGCCAGTTTTTTTAGATTTTTTTCTATTCCGCCAGATTCTCCAGGGCGTTTTCGAACGTTAGAGGCCGCGGGCCTTCCGCCTGCTCCTCTTGCCTTGTTTGGCCAACTGCTCCCAGACATGGGCGCAGACTAATCCCCTCTATGAGATTATCAAACTAGATTTAGTCTTGAATTGAATGGGTTGCAAAAGTGTTTGCAACGAGAAAGAAAAGTTAACTTGTCACCCTTTTTATACAAGGTTATAATGTAGGATTCATGGCCTCCTGGTAATAGGCGTGTTTCCAACAAACTCTGGTTCATTGATGCCAATAGGAGGGGGCGATTTGTTGAAAATATTTTTTGTAAAATTGTAGGGTATCCCATCAGGCCCTGGGCATTTCCTACGTGGTGCACCGCGAATTGTTTCCCAAAGCTCCTCCCATGTGATAAGGGATAGTATATTGTAATTTGGTGGTGTACTTTGTATTTTGGCAGTTTAAAAAAATTCTTTAATTTTTTGTGGATCTGTTGGCATATCGCGATATAATTCAGTGTAATAGCGGTGTACTTCCGCCTTGACCTCCTCAGGGTCAGTTGCCAACAGTGCCGTTGGTCTTGCGGACCTGTGTGCACTTGGGCTGGTTTCCGCAGGAGTGGAATTGGTGGAAAAAGTATGTCAAACGGTTTCGCTTTTCTTATGAACTTACCTTTGTTCAATACTTTGATTCTGTGTTGGTGTTCAAAGATGAGATTGTTAGGTTGGGCTGAAATTTCTGCCCATTTGCATCCCCAATTAGGACCATAGCCAGATCTTGGAGTATTTATTTCCAGGTGGTCTAGTTCTGCCAAGGTACACTTGATTGTGGCTGTGTCCGCAGTGTACTTGCATGATGCAATATGTCGGGTTTTGTTGATTAAATCTTTTTTGAAATTTTCCCATGTTCAGATGGGATCCAAAGTGAATGGGGCTGTGAATTCTGGGTTTGTAGCCTTGTTTTCAACCCAGTCAGATATCTCAGGCAATTTTATATTTTCTGGGTGAAGCTTTCTCCAAGGCGACACCTGTGTGTGGGATTGGGTTGGCGCTAACTGCACCGTAACTAATTGGTGATCAGAAAAATTGATCTTTTTGTTGTAAATTAGGAGATTCTTGAGTGGTGGGATTGTGGGATGGGGATGTGGTCAATACGACTCATTGATATGAGCAGTCCCTCACATATGTTGGGTCTTGTCATATGGGGAAGGATTGGTGAATTGGGAGGAAGAGCATCCTGTAAGCCAAGAGATGCCTTCATTGTGCGATATTCAATGTGTCCAGGTGGGTATCCCCTGGGATTAGGCCATCAATCTGTATTGGGGTTATCCCAGCAGTTGAAATCGCCTAACATGATGATATCTGGTGGGAGGGTGAGGGTAGAAATATTTCAAATTTTTTTTCTCTCAGTTGCAGTGCACGGTGCGTAGATACATGCTAACGAAATTATTTCATCTTGGCATGTGATTGTTGCTACCAGGACTCGACTGTGCAAGTGTGATGATAAATTTGTAATTTTAAACTTTTTGTTGTTTTGGACTATCACCCCACAGTGAGATGTCCATACTGATTGTGATGGTGCGACCCTGGTTGACCAGGATTCTTCTTCCCCTTGTAGACAGTGGGATTCTTGGATGGCCAAGATGTCTACAAGAGGTTTTTGCAGGAATACCAGCTTTTTGGCTTGGGATGTATGAGCCCTGGCTCCCGCGATATTTAACGTCCCTATTGACACTGAGTGCCCATGGCGCCTCAGGAGCGGTTGGGAGGGCCCTCTGGTCCTATCCCACCGCGGCTCATTTTGGCCATGCTCCGCGTCTGTACTCCAACTCTTTCACTGCCATTGTTGGTTCCCTTGATCTGACCCAATAATTCAAGGGAATTGCGGTTTTTTGCATCTGCATCAACTTTTCCTGCACAGGTCTCATGTTGATTTGATGCGGGTTGTTGATTGGATTTTATATTTTTGAGGTTCAACTTTGTTGCATTGTGCACCGCATTTTCACCCAAATTGCGGTTGCATTGTTCCTCAGTATGTGCATGACTGATGACGCTTTGTGGCTCAGTCTGGTTATTGTAAAAATTTTTGACCTGGGCATATTGTTCTGATTGGTTGGTTCGTTGAATATCTGAAATATCCTCCTGAATTTGTCCGTGGTTAATGGGGGATTCCGCGTGTGCCGCCGCTTCAGCCGCTGCTTTCTTGCAGGCTTTTTGTGCTGCTTTACGCTGTTTACTTGTAACTGGGTCCACGATGGAGTATAGTCCATCTTCACCCCAGCGGAATGGGTGGTGGCCATCAGTCATTTTGGCGAGTTTTCATTATCTTCGTCCATAGCTTCTTCACAAAAATCATTTTCCATTAAGCCCTCTTTTACAGGGCATGCATGTTCCTTGTGGCCCAGTGAGCTAAAGTGGTTGCAAATGGGTGGTGCGCGTTCCGGTGTAACTCAGAATGCAGCTGACTGGCCCCCATCTGCAAAGTGAAATTCTTCTGCGCGGGGAATTCTGGATAAATCCTCTTCCACTTCTGGGAAGGGGTTGATTATAGCGATATCTTTGCCCGTGCACAGGTCAGGCATTAAGCGATATCACTGTAATTCAAGTTGTTGGATTTCTCCATAGGCCACAAGACCTTTGCGGAGCTCTTCCTCAATTACCTTATGAGGAAGGTTGGTGGGGAGCGAGTCAAAGGAGATGAACAAAGTTTTTGCTTTGTTCCATCTGGTGCGCGCGGTGCGCACAATTTTTTTGCCCTCAGGGAGGGCAATTTCCACGCAGATTTTTGCTGTGACATCAGCTTCATCAGCTGTTTCAAAACAAATATCGATCCAGCTGCGGCCCATGTTGTTGGTGGCTATGTACACCGCGTGAGGGAAAAGTGAGGGCTGTGCCTCACATGTTTTCTCCCACAGGGTTGGTGACTCATCCCCAAGGAAGAGTCTGATCCCATGTTCCACCTTTGACAAAGGTTGGTTGAATTGAATGTACATGTATTGCGCGTGCTTTACACTAAATACCATAAACCCAGATGGTGTCTGAGTTTGCGATTTCTTTGCAGATTGGGTTCCTGGTCCCCCTCCAGGGCGTTTCTTGCCCTTAGTTGCACCATTAAGCGCACCGCTTGCCACGACGCTCGCCCATGTTGTATTATTTTTGTTATTGAAGTCGCCCATCTTTCCTGTGTGTGATTATCCAAATTTGCTGTTCAAATCATATCATAGTAACTAAAGTGATTGTTACGAGAAAGAAAAGCTTGACCATGCAAGTATAGCTCCACAAAATAAATAATCTAGGGTAAAGCAAAAGAGTAGATTTAATGTTTAAGGAATTCTCAGATTGCAAATTCTCAGATAAGGAAGGTCTATGACTAAACTCTTCCCAGGACCCTGACCTCCTGTTCTTCCTGACTCCTCACCATTCCCCTGGCAGAACCCCCAAGGATATTTCTGAAATTCTTGGGTGATCCCTGCCAACCTCCTCGACCTCTGCTGGCCACTGCAGGTGACTGGCCCCTTACCGGGGACATAGAATCTTCCCATTGGTTTTGAGCCAAGGCTAATTGTTTCTCCACCTGCACGCCAACATATCTGCTTGCGGCCCCTGTCTGAACATTCACAATGATTGCAAATCTGAGACTCGTGCTGCTTTCACCAATAGATGAAAAATCTGCCCATACTCTCCAATTGATCCTCAGCCCTGACGCAATATCAGCAAAGCTGACCTTGCTTCATCCTGCGCCTCATCTGGGCAGGCAGCCCAGTTGATCCAATAGACACACTCATCCATAGATCCTAGGAGGCGACCTTGCTCCTCAATCAACTCTTGCACCCACTTGGCCAAATCCAAGGCTAGTGCTTCCACAATTTGCGCAATCTGCAGCGAGAAAGGGGTCATTACTCCCATTGCCTGAGCCAATCACGCCTGAAAAAAAATCTGCGACACCACCTGGTGGATATTATCCAAAGTTTTCATGGGCAAAGCAGCCCGACCTTTTGGAGATTTAAAACCTCCATGGCATTCCTCCATCTTTATGGGTCTTGAACCACAAACTCAAACCACCTCTCTTATTACAAAAGTTAGTGAGAAACTCACCATCACCACTGCCAACACATAACAATATCATTCCTCCCCTCCTGGAGCCACCACCTCTTCTTGGGGCCCCAAAAAACTGACAAAAAAGTATTGGAGTTGTGTTTAATTTAACTGGAAGGTTTGCGCTAATTTGCAACAACAAATTAGGCAGTAAGAGCCATGTTACTGACCACACTAGGTACAGGCCTGAAGAAGCCCACCCCAAACCTGACCACCATGCCTCGTCGTTGCCACATATTCTTGCGCCATTGTTCTCATGACGCTGCACATTAACAGCTAGGTCTGGGACCAGGAAAGGGCCAAGAACGACGCCAACGCCACACTAAGCTCACTGCTTGAGCTTATGATTCTGATCCAAACTTAATAATAATTAAAATAAATATTATTTTCTTATTAGCAAGAAAAATCCCATTAATTGATTTTACCGTTTTTCTCATAGAAAAGGCAACTGCCCTTCAATAACACAACATCCTCCCCTAAATAATGCTTTGCAATTATGGAATAAGCTCCTCCTATGTTAAGCTCTCTTGAGCCTCATTAGCACATCACAAGTGAGGATTATGCATCCCACCAGATCACCATACATGCTTAGCGTAAGCCCAACGTCATTACATGGATGCAATTTGGGTTTGGGATGTTGAATTTCCCCAGCTCTGACTTTCCTAAGTTCAAGGCTCTTTGGATCAGGGCCACGTTTGTATCAAATGCCACCCAATCTAAAACAATGTACATATCAGGTGCCTCCTGATCCGTTACACATTCCCCTACACCAGAGCAACACAAGAAGGATTTGGTGGTGATTGCAGCGCAGTTGTGATATGCAGCACCTGCATGCAAAGAAGTTGATATGTGAATTTTTAAAAGATGAGGTGCAGTTTTTTAGGAATGTGGTTTTTAATGATGGGTACAATATTGCTCCCTCCAAACTGGAAGTGATATGGATGTGTTAAACGCCCACCACCCAGAAACAGCTCTGCAGCTTTCTAGGATTCATAACTTTATTTAAAAATTCTTTTCAGAAATATTAGAATTATCCGCCCCCTCCACCCACTAATGGCAAAAAACGTGCCATTCATCTAAACGCTGGAATGTCAATAGGCCTTTGAAGCCGTCAAAGAAGTATTCACCTCAGTGCCAGTTCTAAGACATGTCAATGTAGATAAACCATTTATTTTAGCATGCGATACCTTTGGAATGGGTGTGGGGCATTATTGCTACAGGAGCATGATGTTCATGTGTCACCCGGTGTAAATTTGTCTAGGAATTTTACAGGCGCTAAATATACATGGACAATATATGATAAAGAGATGACCATAGTGGCATAGGTGATGTTGCACTGGCGGTAATTGCTACAGGGAGCAATGAAACCAGTGACAGTGCGTAACGATCACAAATCACTTATCTACTATTTCAAGCTGCAGAAATTGATACAGAGGCAGACCAGAACACACTGTGACCTGATCAACTACAACTTCAAATATGAGTTTGTCAAAGAACCTACGCAATTACTTTGGACATACTGAGAAGGAGCCTGGCAGTTAAAGCTGACCTTTTAAAAGGGGTCAAATCAGTTAAAGTGATTCCCCCAAACAAAAGCTGTCCAAACCACCAGTAGAACCAGCAACTGTTACTGCCATCATGATCCCCAAAACACCCACAACCCCACACCCAATGACCATAATTGAGCTCTCTGAAACACCATGGGCCTCGCACAACAGGACAATTTTTAAACCCAGCCCAACAATTGGAGTCGATTTTTCCCTCCAGGATGCAGTATTAGATGCACAATCAGAAACTATCAAAGGACAAGAGCTAGAGGACCAAATACAGGCGGATAAAAGTCCCTCAAGCTGGTACTCAGCCAAAAAGATAACGTGGTTTTATTTCCAGGTTGCATATAAGTTGAAAATTTTATGTCCCTGAAACATAAAGGAACATAATGACCTACTGACACTGGCACACCTTGGAGGGAAGAAGACTACCAACCCTATAAAAATAATATATGACTAGAACGGATTGATAAAAGAAATGTCAGCTTGGATAGAACATTGTCAAACCTGTGCATGATCTGAATCTAACATAACGGGGTGAAATGGGCTTTTACATCCACTGCAACAAGAAGCAGGACCGTGGATGTTGGTATCAATCTATTTCATAGTCAGTCTGCCCACTTCAAAAGGGTTTGACGCTAATAAGATAGTCATGGACGGATTCACTAAGTATGGCTTGTTTATCCCATGCTTAGTTAGAACCATGGTGGAAAACATGGACCATCTATTTGTGTTCCACATCTTCACCATATTCAGGGTACCACAGTAGATAATTAGTTATAAAGGACCACATGTTTCATTGAAGTTCTGGGGTGCCATGTATGAGAAACTGCACATCAAACTATGCTGATCGTCAGCTTATTGCCCCCAGCTAATAGACAAACTGTTTAAACTATTAGTCACTTGGACAGTACTTCGTGTGTACACTTCCGCCGCTCAGGACATATAGGCGGGTGACCTGGCTTTAGCTTAGTTTTCATACTATTCACTGCACGCCTCCACAGGTTTCAAGATCATGTTTGTAACGCTCCAGTTCTAATAGCGGAGGAAGGTGAGAACCCACACTCTACTATGGAACACTCCTTTAAATAAAGGGTAAATAAAACACCACCCAGAAAGATGGTGCACAGAATGGCCCAATCAAAGATGGCACGCATTTGGTTAATTGAAACCTTTTGGAGGTCGGCAAATAGAACGAAATAAATGCACTTAAAAATACACAAATGAACGGGGTTTAATATGAAACAGAAGCCTAATAAGGAGAGCTGGTCTTTCAGAAACACAAGTAAACACTGTGGGGAGAGTTGTTGATTGGCAGAAGTGGTGCTAAGCCTAAGCAAACTGATAGGCACACGCTACCATTGGCTGGGGTCTTGTAACTTGAGATTGTCCAAACTAAAGTTATTACTTTTAGATCGACTCGTCCTGACTTTTCAATATTTTAAATGGAACGGGTTTTTATCCCTGTTCATCAAGTAACCATAATAAATTCATCTGAGTTGAGAACATAGCTGGTGCACTTTAACGCCTGGGCTGTAAAGCCAGGCCAATCATTACACACATCCTCAGGACCAACTTGGGCATATCTCTCCTGTAACCAGCGTTGTTCTAGTGTATGTTTCAAGTCAGGAAGGCCTGATATCTTGACCTTTTTGTCCTCCTGACGTCCAGCCTTGTCCTTACAATATATCCCTTCATTTATGTCATGAAGTCATGACATTACCCTCTCCTTTTTGGGGATCCAACCTTCCACCAGGGCTTTCGCCAGGGAAAAGTTCTTGTGGTCAGGGACCAGCTTCTTGATGGCAGTGGTCTGCTTCGACTTGGGCCCTGCAGCCTCAGGGAAACGCGCATGGAAAACTTTGATTAGATCTTGGGCGTGTGCGCATTAATGCGCTGGCATCCAACTATTCTCTGATGCGTCAAATCCCTTCCAGGATACAAGGTACTCCAGTCTTCTTCTTAATCAGCGGGAGGCTAAATCTCCTCCACTATCTACTCTTCTCCAACAACAAGATAAGCCTCCAGATTCTCTAGTGGGGGCCCTCAAACAACGGCAGCTTGCTTTCATAAAAGATGGCAAAGATCTGGAATGAGGAAGGGTTCAACTGGTATGAGATGTGGCCCGCTTTTCTATAAACGTGGTAAGTCCAAATGCTCTTCAGTCCCAGATTTTTTGCATGGCTGCTTAATAGGGATCTTTTGAGCATAAAGAATCACGAGATTCCCTTCTTTGTTTGCATGATCTACTCATCTCTTTACATCAGCGTTCTTCTTATACGCTTGCATTGCCGCCTCCAATTTGTGGTAACCTCATGGTGAACTTCCTTGATAGTATTAGCAAAATTCACCACTGCTTCTACTTTATTTTCACAGATGGGCTCAATTTGAAGGCGGGGTTAAACCCATGGTTGACGAAAAATGGAGACGACTGATGGACGCATGTTAGATGTTGTTATAACTAAACTGGGCCATGGGAAGGTGGAAGACCTAAGATAAATGATCTGCGGTAGTGTAACACCACATGATCTGTTCCAAGCAATGGTTGATTCGTTCAGTTTGCCCATCTAATTGGGGTTGATAGGAAGTTGAATGTCAGGGCGAATCTGAAGAGTCTTACACAACATTTCATAAAAGATGGAGGTAAACTGGGGCCCCTGATTACTAACTATTTCCTGAGGCACCCCATAAAGGACGAACACATGAGACACAAAAAGCAAAGCCATCTCCACTGCTCTCACCGTGGTTATAAAAGGGATAAATTAGGAGCAATTTTGTAAAACGGTCCACCATTACCATGATGGCATTGTAGCCTTCAGAAGCAGGTAACTTCACAATAAAATACATTAATAAGGAATTACAAGGCCCCTTGGCCTTTTGAACTGGCACCAACAACCCTGAAAGGGGCTGAAAATTTTGCTTCATTTGGTTGCAGACCAGACACTCTTTGCAATACCTGGCAACCTCGCGGCTAATACCTTCCAATTATAAGTGCGGTGGATAATCTTGAGAGTCTTCGCTTTTCCAGAGTGGCCAACAGTAATCCCATCATGATGATCCTGGATAATTTCCATGTGAAGGGGTCCAGCGGGAACCCTGAGGCGACCCTGGAACCACACCATTTCGTCCTTAACATGATAGTCCCTGATAATTTCTTCTTGATTCAACTTGCTCGTGGTGAGGACCATAGTATAATATGCCAACAGGAGCTGTGAAAGGACTTCTTTTTTGAACATACCATATTCTATCTTATTTTCAAGAGGAGTAAGTGCCAACTTGTGGGTCATGAGGAAGGGATGTTGGGACACAATCTTACCTGGTGGAATCATCAAGTGGGTGTTTTGTACCTCTACCTCCTTTGGATCTGGAGCTAACGCAGGGTTTGGCTCAGCACATGCGCCAAACCTTTCCCCTGCCCCTTTGTAAACTTATAGGAGAACACAAATTGGTACATGGTCTTATGCCAGCGAGTTTGCCTTGGGATCAGGACATGAGGTGCGCGGTAGTAAAACAAGACACAGTGATCTGTAAATACTGAGAAGGGTTGGGATGAGCCATGCAAGTGATGACGCCAATAAATCAGCGCCACAACCACTGCTAATACTCTTTGTCATAAGCGGCGTATTTTAACTCAGGCAGAGACATCATCAAAAAAGTATTCCACTGGATGCTCTATTCCATCTTCGCCTAATTGTAATAAGGCAGCCTCTATGGTGAAGTTGGAGGCATCAATATGCAAAATAAATTTCTTTTCAGAATATACATGGCAAAGGACGGATGTAGACAACTGGGTGTACTTTACCGCTTGGAAGGCATCCTGCTAGATGAAACCCACTGGAGCACCTTTTCTCCACTTTGCTTATACAAGCGGGCAGCCACCTCAAAAGATTTGTCGTGAACTTCTTAAGGAATGTACACGACCAAAAAACACCCCAATTCCTTGATCAAAGTTGAAGTCAGCCACTCACAAATCACCTTCTCCTTGTCTGGAGTTATAATGTGGCCTTGGTCAAACATTATGATGCCCAGGAAGGTGACCTGGGACTTGAAGAATTCAAATTTGGTGATTTTTTAGCTTAAGGTCAGCTGCTCTCAAATGCTCCACCACATTCCAAAGGTGTACTGCATGAAATTCATGATCAAGGAAAAACACTAAATATCATCCATGTAGGTCACTGCGCACACACCCAGAAGGTCCCAAGGCCACATCTATACGACGTTGGAATATAGCAGGTGCATTTTTAAGCCCAAAGGGCATAACCCAAAACTGAAGATTTCTTTTCTGGTTCAGAACGCAGTGAGCCACTCTTGGCCCTACTTGATCCAGATCTGATTGAACACATTTAAGCAATCCAATTTGGGGAAGAATCTGGCCTTCTCCACACAGTGAGTAATCTGAGAGTCCAATAGGATGGGATGTAAATCTGATACTGTGACGTTGTTTAGGTTTCCATAATCTACGCATGAGCGTAACGTACCATTGGCTTTTTCCACAAAGAGAAGTGGGGATCATCTCAGGGAGGTATGCTGAAATATTGCGCCTTTAGCTAACTGCTCTTTGACCCACACATCAAACACTGCTTCCTCCCGTACTCTCAAGGGGTTAATGGGAGAAGATATATGTACTAAATTGACAGTGGTTTTGAACTTGCAATACAACTCTGATTGAGCTGGCAGTACATTGGCTGAAGCCGCATCAAACGAAGATTCCAGCCAGTCTAAATAAGAAAATATGGGTACCTCCAAAGAGAGCTTCAGCAACGGAGCTAAATTGAGTGTATTGACCTCAGACCATCGGGGCAAATTGCCCTAAAAGTTCAATTCAGACATGGGGATAAATAATTCATGACCATTCCTCAAAATTAATGATAGCATCTAGTACTAAAAGTTGGTTCTAACGTCAAACTTTCGTCACAACTCCACTCTCAAAATTATAGGGTACAAGAGGTTTTTGATTTTATTGGAAGTGGTTAGCCAGATAATATTTGCCAACATGATAATCCACTAACCCTAGAACCTTCAGCGTGGGAATACCTTGGGAAGCCCCTCCCCTAACCATACCACCTGGCAAGTAATTTAAATCAAGGTAGTCAGCCAGGTCTTGGTCAATAAAATTCTCATAGGCTCTTGTATCCACCAAAACAGTTGTGCTGAATTTCCCTAAAGGGGTGAGAGGGTAGCAGCAAACAATTGATACCAAAATGGTCTTTATTCATTACAGACAACGCCAACACTTCACCATAAAAATCTTCATCAGGAATAAGCATGCCTCCAGGATAGGTTTTTGCATCAAAAATAGAGAAGTATAATTGGCCACTCTCACTACTGAGGTCACATATCCCACCATCTTAAGAAATTTCATAAACATTTCCATATTGTAATATTAACTTTTTCTCCATCTACCGTGTTCTGCAGATCATGATAAGGGTCAAGCGCGGGTTCTCTGGGGAGATCTGATATATAGAAATAGGTTCCATACCAGATTAATATGAGATGATATCTGATTCTTTTTTAATTAAGAATTTCACGTTATAAAACGCGTTTTTGGGCATGAACGACCCCATACACAATCTAATGGCCAGTTGTACATTGTTATCTAAGTCAATCACCCCCAGATACATAGTTGATGATCCCGCCTGCACTGTCCAAATGCAGTGTGGAGAGAAATTATTTTAGTTAGAATGTTTAATTAAATTGTGGGGCTAAACTATCCCAGACACTTTAATTCCACAAAAATGGGGAAGGGAATTAATGAGGAGCTCTGCCCCATTCAAGGAAATTATAAGTTGCAAATGCCAAATCTATAGAGGCAGTGGCGGGTGACATCATCATGATGAAATATACTGAGACATTTAATCTAACTTCAAGGCTGGACCCCTTCTCACCTTTAAATTCCTTGAGAACAAATGAATGGAAGGATAAGATTCCTCCTTTTTAGGGGCTGCAGAATTTTTGGAGCTGTATTTATAGGGGCTTCCTGGGGTGAAAAAATGATGGACAAATTACATGGCCCTTCCAGGTTGGGGCAGGCAAATTTTCCTAAAAAGCTTCAAACAGATGATCAAAGCTAGCAGGGAACGCTTGACTCACTCAAGTGTCCATCATAGGGGCATCCTCAGCAGCAAAGAAAAACTCCGTTTAAAAACGTTAGACACAGGTAAGACCCAGAAACAGAGAGATTTATAAAAATAAGGGAACACAAAACGCCCAACACCCAGTGAAAAGTAACCCAACAGGAACGTTTGAAAGTAGTGGCATAAGGTTACCCTGCCACCAAGTGTTGCTTCACTCTCTCTATATTCTCAAACACCCACAACACAGTTCTTTAAAGGTAAAACACCCAGGCAGGGGCCCTGGATAAAAGCTGACGCAGCCACTCAACTCCTGGAGGAGGGGAGTCAGAGCTGGTTTTGTTAAACGAGAAGAAGTGGCGGGAAACTTGAAAACCTGAGCAACTGGGCTTTAGATGTCCCATACCCGCCATGTACTCGCCAAAAGGGTGGAAGTAACACTACATGCAGAAAAAAAGAAACGCCTAGCTGGCACACCTCCAACAAGAATGAGAACACAGTGGACAAAAGCGTCCCAACCATAGTACATCACCAAAGCGTCTGAATACCACTGTGAAGACCTTCCATTTGGAATAAGTTTCAGCAAGACCAAAAATATGGTTGGTTGTCTAATGTCAATAGCGTGTCTGTAATGCTCCAGTTCTTCTAGTGGAGGGAGCTGAGGGCCCACCCCCTGATATAGAACCCTCTACGGAATAAATGGTAAGCAAAACACCACCTAGAAGGAAGGTGCACAGAATGACTCAAGAAAGGATGGCACGCATTTGGTTCGTAAAACCTTTTAAAGGTTGCAAACATAACTCGAATAAATACACATACAATACTAAAACAAACGGGATTTTTATTAAGACAGACAACCAACGAGGAGGGTTTGTCTTTTAGAAACATAATTAAATACTGTGGGAGAGTTGTCAATTTGCAGAAGTAAGCTAAGCCTAAGTGAAACAAAAGGCGCACGCTACCATTGGCCAGGATCCTGAAACTTGAGATTGTCCAAACTCATGTTATTAGTTTTAAATTGACTCGCCCTGACTTTTCAATATCATAAATGTAACGGGGCTTAAATCCCTATTCCTCAAGTAACCATAATAATCTGTCTGAGTTGAGAACGTAGCTGGTGCATTTTAAAACTAGGCTGTAAAGCTGAGCTAAGCATCACGCACATCCCCAGGACCAACCTGAGCATATCTCGCCTTTACCCAGCGATGGTCCAGGGTATCTGTCAAGTCAGGAAGGCCTTGAAGCTTGACCTTTTGTCCTCCTGACGTCCAGCCTTGTACTCATGTCTGTCCCCTCAATTATGTCATGTAACTATGACAATCCACAATAAAACGTCATCGCTGTATTTCAGCTAAGGCTACAACCCTGCATTTACAATTGGTACTCAGATGCACAAAAACATTCCTGTGGCATAAAAATCACACCATACATCCAGAAAATACACCATTAGGTGTAGAGGTAATTAATGAGAGCCTCCCAGGATGCCAAGCAATTAATTAGAAACGAAGAGTGGCGCCCAATTATCAGTTGAGTTTAATGATGGTGGACACAAAAAATCTTACGCTCAAGGTGCCATGCCACATATAGGAATCCAGCTTAGGGGTGCTCGCTAGTGCTTATACCGCTGGATTTCACAAAAGTTCAATATAATTTTAATAAAAATTACTAATAAAAACTTGGGATTTTATGGTTTTTATTAGTAGAGCAGGGTAAAGGAGAAAACTGATCCACTCAATATCCACCCAATCCATATTTAAACTAATTTTGAGGGTTGAGGATTTTTGAGGATAGTTTTAGAATAGCTTTGACGCATTCTGAGTTAGAAAATATGATAAACTTCCCTATCAGATCGTGGAAAATATAAGTTAGTTTTTGGGGAAACAATAATTGGGATTTTGGGACAGAATGTACCCATGCAGTAAGGTTTTGATGTACCTCAACCAATCATTTCTATAGAAAATACTTCCACCTTGGGGACCTCCGTCATGCCTATAAAAGGGGGTCCCCACATAGGTGCTGTGAGGACTTGGTGATGGTTAGGGGAGTACCTTCTTCTGGTTTCCCTGAAGTCCATCATGTGGTCAAGATATTCTGCCCATTTGATTTTATGTTTTTTGCCCATGCGGGTTTCAAAATGGTATTACCCTAATTAATGGAGTTCCACTGAGAATCAGCCAGGGTCATTTGGCTGATCTCTTTGATAGTATCATTTCCATTAGAATTGCTCTTATTAACATCGGAAAATCATTAATGGATGACATTTCCCCTTTTGGGCTAAATTTGACCTAAAACATTCTTATTTTTCAGCTGTAAAGCAAATTCCTGACATCATCCCCCTCAAGAATGTTGGGGTGAGAATAGGGTCATAGGAAACAGTCATGTACGCGATTGATGGTAGTACTGGTGGCTAGAGACTTAATGAAATACTCATTTACTCTCTTGTACGTGATGGTGAAGGGACCCTCCCAATTTGATCCAAGTTTACCACTTCTAGGAGTGATGCAGTTATGGTAATATAATACCAAGTCGGACACTTGGAATGTAGGTAGGGGTTCTAAGTTCATTGGCTGCCTGCCCTTCTTAAGTCACTGTTTTTGCTAAATCGGTCATTGCCTCAGATCAGAGTTGAATGATGCGCTGAGCCAATCTTTTCATGATCTTCTCAGGTCTTCAACTCTAGAGGAAAAAACATCTTTGACTAAGAGGGAAGGTATTCCTGGTTCCCACCCATACAAGACATGGAAAGGGGACATTTTCAAAACCTGGTGATAACTAATTTAGTAGGCCATATGAGCACTGGGTAGGAATCGATTCCAGTGAAGTGGATCAGACGAGGCCATTTTTTGTAGAATAGATACCAAGGTACAATTTGCCCTTTGCATGGTCCCATTGGTGGAGGAGTTATATGGAGCTAAGAAAAGTTGTTGTGCTCACATAGATGTAGCCAGGTCTTTAACTACTCTGGAGGTGAAATTTTTACCATTATCGCAGAGTAATACTTGGGGACAGCTGTGTCAAGCGAAAATGTTTTGATGTAAAAACATGGCTGCGGCCTTGTCCATTTAAGCGGGGAGAGCTACGGCTTCCACCCACTTAGTGAAGTGGTCAATAGCTTCTAGGATAAATTTGTTTCCACTAGTAGACTGAGGAAGGGGATCTACTACATCCAAACTGATGGTATGGAATGGTTGTTGAGGGGTAATGGGTTGATATTGGTATCTAGTCTTTAAACCATATTGCTTCTTACATGTAAGGCAAGCTTATATGACGTCAACAATAACTTCTATCATTCCATCCTAATAGTATCAAACTTTGATCCACTCATAAGTTTTCTTTGCCCCTTTATGACCTAGGGTAGAGTGAGCTTCTAGGATAGCAGGTACATGTTCCAAGGGCCGAAGGTAAGGCAGCCATTTTGCCATCTGCTTATACAACTTCCCATTTTCCACTTTGGTATTACAGGAGTGTTAGTCTAACATTTTCTATACATGCTCATCCTCATCCTCTCAGTTATCAGGGTCATTAAGAGGTCATGTAACCTCTTTGCCTCACTATTATCCAAGTGAAGGACTGGTAGCAGAGTCAACCCATCAACATCCAAGTGACGGGTTCTAGAACGGTGTTCAATTTTCATGTCATAAGGCTGGAGCTTTAGAGCACAGCAAGCTAGCCGACCAGTAGGATTATTCATGTTCTGTAACCACTTTAGGGATGTGTGGTCCGTAACTACAGTGAAGGTGGCTCCATATAGAAAAGGGCGGTAGTGCTTTACAGCTAACAGAACAGCAAGGCACTCCTTCTCTGATACACTATAGTTGCGTTCCACCGTTGACAGCATCTTACTAAAATAGGATACAGATGATCTACACCGTGTTCATCTATTTGGGCTAAGATGGCCCCAATGGCATAGTCCAAGGCATCAGTGAATAAGATGAAAGGCTTATTATAATCTGGGTGCCATAGGATAGGAAATTATTTTAGTAGTGCTTCATCGTCACAAAAGCGGCTTTTTGCTAAACACCTCAATAGAAAGGGGTATTCTTGGTTAATAATCGGAAAAGGGGCTCCTGAGCTGGGCAAACTTAGGGATGAACTGATGGTATTACACCATCATCCCTAGAGTTACCTGATATTCCATAGATTTTTAAAATGGCATTTTGAGATGGCTTTGACCTTGTCCTGCATGGGTAGGATTCCTTCTTGAGAAATGGAGTGGCCAAAAAAATCCAATTTTCTTTATAAGAAGGTACACTTTGAGGGGGACCATCTAGTACTAAAAAAAGGTACACTTTGAGGGCTTCAACTTGGTATTAGACTTATGTAACCACTAATACCTCCTTCAAGTGATCAAGATGTTCGTTGAAGGTTTTTGAGAACACCGTGATGTCATCAAGATAGATGATGACACAATTTAACTTGAGGTCATGCCTGGTGTAATACATTGCACGTTGGAAAGAGGCAGGTGCGTTTCACAATCCTTGAGGTATTCATTGGGTTGGAAGATACCCTCACTATAATTAAGAACGCATTTCTCCTGATCTTTAGGAGAAAGGTCCATTTGCCAATAACCACTGCCAAGTCCATGGCGGTGAAGAAGTTAGAGCTAGAGAGTTGGGCCAGGACGTCATCAATGCGAGGGATAGGATAGCTATCCTTCTTAGTGAGGCTATTTAACCTATGTTAATCCATGACTATCTAATGACATCCATTTTTCTTTTAATTAATAAGAGGGGTGAAGATTAAGGGCTATGTGAAGGAATAAGTAATCCCGCTTCTAATAACTGAAGAGCTCCATCCTCATTTGTTGTTTCTCCACCTTTGACTTGCAATAAGATTTATATCTAATAGTGCGGGCATCACCAATATCAATGGAGCGGCACAAGCCCTTTTTTTAGTACTAGATGGTCCCAACCCAAGGGGGGATTCATCGCGGCACAAGCCCTTCATGTGGTCATAGTCAGTATCCAATTTAGAAAATATGTCACTGTATTCGTCTAATAAGGTATGAACTTTTTCCAATCTTCTGGGGTCAGCTTATACGAAATAAGAATATTGGGCAGGGTGCACACCATGTTATCCATGGATGAACCAAAATCCTCCATAAAGCCAACGGAGTGGATATGTTCAATATCCTTTACTGGGAGTAGGAAACTTCTGCCAATCTCCTGGTGTTTATGCATGATCATGTCCTTCCCGGTGAGTTTCCCAAGTAGAATGGTAATGAGCCTCTGGTAAGCTGGGTCAAGAATGCCAGACAATACCCAAGGTTCCAAAGGGCTAACGCCCTCAATACTTATGAGGTGCAACAAGCAATGATGTAAATTTGTTATTGTGATTTTAGTGTCAACCACTCGTTGCTCACCAGTCTTAATCAAGACCTCATCTGCCGCATAGAAAGTGATACCATCCCTAACATCCATTGAATCAAGTAATTTCTTCGTATTATGGCCAGAAGTGAAATATGGCAAGTTTATAGCTGAAAAGGGTATTTGACCAGGCAAGCGTATTTGTGCTTGCTGGGTTCTTTATTAGATAAGACTAAAGTGACTTTGTAGTTGAGAAACAAGAGGACTCCTTGCTTCAGGTTAATTATTCCTTCATACTCAATCATAAATTGAATGTCAATAAGTATATCATATGCGTTGTTGTCCAAAGCCACAGCAGGGGCTGATAGGGTAAGCTTCTAAATTCGAATGGGAAGGAAAGAGTATGCCCCAATAGCACAGGTATTATTGGAGCCAGCGGTTACAAATCCTTGCGTGTACTCCAAGTCAGGCGCTAGTTTTATCTTCTTTATAAGCTTAGAGGAGATCACGTTGACTGGGGAGCCAGTGTCCATGATGGCTAGTATTTGGACCTTTTGAATGACCACTTCAACCTTAGTGAGCGTTCATCCAAAACATGTGACAAAGTTAAGACCTCCTTGAGCCAGAATGTGGAGGTTAGCTTTTTAGCGGTCTCAGGGTATTTATCCATGATGGATTTCATGGGATGAGCCCGCCAAAGAGGGCGAATCAATCCAAATAAGTATCAATACCCATCACTGGCAGTTATAATAACTTTTGGACACCCTAGAATTTGGCTGAGGTACGTTTCCTCAGGTATATTAGGCTCGTCTACTCCTCTAGCGTTCAAATGCTCAGGCACATCTATTTCCGCAAGGACTCCAAATATAGTAACCAACGTTATTGTAACCCACCTCATATTCTTCCCCAAGGGTATTCTCAACAACTGGTAAGGCCACGATGGAGGTAGGAGAAATGGCTACAGGAGATTGAATAGCCTTAGGGCATGCATTTACCAGCTTAGCTGAAGGGATAGGCACGGAAGTTTAGTGAGCTTGTGTGGGCATATGGTTGCTACTACCTTACAGGGCTGTGATTCATAAGAAGGTGTGACAACCTTTTTGAATTTCACTGAGGAAGCAGGTTTAGCAGGGAGGATAGGCACAGGTGAGCTCACTCCAAACTGTTCGACCAGTGGTAACCCCTTAATGGTTAGAGCTGAAGGGTTCCCCTCAGCGACATTTCTTTTGGCACATACTTGGAATTTATCCACTTCTACAAAAGCCTAGTTTAATATCGCGGATGTTTATGAAGTGGCATTTCACTGAGATGATATGCCTAGCTAGAGAGGGCTGAGACACTAACCCAGTTAACAGGGCGGCGATAGCATCATCAAGGGTAAGCATGTTAGAGGTGGACAACCTTTGCGCAGCAAGGTAAAATCGTTCAGCAAAGGCAACGATTGATTCACCTTCAAACACACTAAGGCGCATAAAGGCCTTTTTATCCCTGTTAAGACTCTGCTTTGAACCAAATTCAGCTAAGAAAGCCTCTTTCACCTTTGCCCAGGTGTGCAAAGGGTTCAGGTAAGGAACTATCAAATATTGCGTTATGCGGCTTAAACAAGGAAAGGATGCGTTGCACCTTCTGCTTATCCGTTGCGTCACACCTGGCAGCTTTATAAACATACAATAAAGTAGAAATACTCCCTTCGCTAGGGATGAAAATATCTGTAAAAGTGGTTTTATTGAACGCTGCTCTAGTTCTTTGAGATAGGATAAAGCTCTTGTTAGTTGCTTTTCAGGGCAACTAAACGTGATTCAACGTGAAGAGGAAAACAGGGAGGATTACTCATGTTTGAAGCCTCCATTTGTGTCAAATACTTCAGTGTACAGGGCACCCCTGTAGTGAGCTCCAATTTGTAGAGATCTAGCTTAGGGGTGCTCGCTGGTGCTTATACCGCTGGATTTCACAAAAGTTTAATATAATTATAATAAAAAATTACTAATAAAAACTTGGGTTTTTATGGTTTTTATTAGTAGAGCGGGGTAAAAGAGAAAACTGATCCACTCAATATTCACCCAATCCATATTTAAACTAATTTTGAGGGTTGGGGATTTTTGAGGATAGTTTTGGAATAGCTTTGACGCATTCTAAATTAAATATATGATAAACTTTCCTATCAGATCGTTGGAAATGTAAGTTACCTTTTGGGAAAACAATAATAGGGATTTTGGGGCAGAATGTACCCATGCAGTAAGGTCTTGATATACCTCAACCAATCACCTCTATAGAAAATTCTTTCACCTTGGGGACCTCCGCCATGCCTATAAAAGGTTGGTCCCCACATAGGTGCTGTGAAGGACTTGGTGATGGTTGGGGTAGCACCTTCCGCTGGTTGCCCCAAAGTCTGTCGCATGATTGGATTAATCAGACCATTCAATTTTATGTTTTATGCCCATGAAGGTTTTGAAATGGTTTTACCCCTTTCAACAGGGTTCCACCGAGAATCAGCCAGGGTCTTTTGGATGATCTCTTCAATAGCATTGTTTCCTTTAGAATCGCTCTTATTAACATTGAAAAATCGCAAATGGCTGATATTTCCCTTTTTTAGATGAATTAACCTAAAACATTATTATTTTTCAGCTGTGATGGCAAATGTCCAAAACCACAAACTGGCCTTAAAGAGGGCAGAACCATTCCCCATAAGCAGAGTTTTGATTTTTGGGGCTTTCTATGTGGCTTTAACACTGAACTGAAAATTCACAAATTCTTACATACATTAGTGCTGTCACCTTTCAAAGGCGAAAAACTGGAAAAGATCAGGCACTGTTGGTAGAGGGAATGCCATAGTTGAGATTGAGAAAATTTTGGGTTCAAGAAAAATAAAGAGGAATCCAATACCTGTTGGCATGGAAAGTTTTTCTGCCTATGTTAACAGTCATATTAAAGCCCACGATTACACCAGTTGTCAGGTTTTATCACTGTATTCCATGCACAAAACCTGGCTGCCCCGTCTGACACTGCTATGAAACCCCAGACCATTGTTAGATATTAAACTCCCCATACCACACAAAAACAATGCTCTATTATGGGTATTAGAGGGAGGAGTAGACCCTGTTCTTTTTAAGAAAGGGTAATGTAAGGATTCCTGCTGCCACTTAAAATCAGATCGGTTGATTCACCCCTTCAATTAAAGAAGGGGGAATGGTCTCAAGATCTTCTGTTAGAAAAAATAGTTGATTTAGGCCACACCCTTGACGAGCGGTGGGTTTATGCTGAGGCCCTATTATCTCAATATCCCAGCAAGTTAAAGGATGGAAAGGAACAGTTCCAAGAAATTCAATTTGGCCAAAGTTACTCCACAAATATTATAAAATCTTTAACAAAATCTGAGCATGATTGGGTGTATTGAGACCAAAGTTCTGATAGGAGTGCCAACACAGAAAATGATCTGGTGATAGCCCCTCCAAGGATAAGAAAATTTTCCAAGTGAAAATTGTGTGATACGCTTTTATGCTGAAATCACAATGAAAAAGAAAATGTTGGCAGCAGGAACTGCAAATTGGTGCACCTGCAATGTATAAGCTGAGTCATGGCGCAAAAAGTCCCAGCTTTTGAGAAGAAACGCGCATCCTGTTGTAAGAAATGTTCTATAGTCCCCGCCCCTCAATTACCACCAACTATAAAAACCCTGTGTTCTGTTAATGGTAGAGTTCTGGGTTACTTCGTCATATCATTATTGAACCTCTGTTTTGCTAAAATTTATTTAGGATTTTTTATATATTTTCAATTATTCTAGATGTCCCAAAGGAACCACCCCAACCAATGGAGGGCCTGCAGACATTTATATCAAAAAATTTTGGCCATCAAATAGGGTATTTCAGCTTTTGCCTCTCTCAGCGCGGAAACCTTCAGGAGCAGTTCCCTATCAGTTCACATAATGCTGCTCAGGAGAATGAATATCAAGATTTTTAAAATGAGCGTAGTGATTAATCACTCAATCTAATCCACCATGATTACGAAGAAAATGAAGACACTAATTCAGCAGTAACTACTTGAGGGATACTTTTGGAATCAAACCTGACAAAACAATTGTCACCTCTAAGTACCAAGTTCATGTCTAAATGAGTCAGGAGTATGTCTAAAAACCAAACCAAGATTGGTGGATCAATCTATCATTCAATCCAATTTACTGCAAATATGGATAAAATTGGAACGTCAATTTGGCAGATGCTACTCAAGGCGAAACCATCTAGATTGAACCTTAAAAAACAAATTGTCGCCCACTTTATCAGGCGCATATACCAATGAGTCTGGAATATGACCCAAATGAAAATCTCATATGGACATAACAGTTCCATCCCACTGACACAGGCAGCCCAACCTCAATCACAAAGCACGGTCAAGATTACTGCCAGCTCCCAGATTAGTGGTCAGGGCAGAAATGATTGTTGTATATCAATACTTTATGCATTTATCACCAAATGATTCTTATTTGCATATCACCAGAACGGCGATGCTTTTGAACTTTGGATTTAAATTGTGGGTAGTTGAGTACCCAGGATTGAAGCCAAGTCATTCCTTGGCATGTCAGTTGTCTGACCCCCATTCCGTTGATTTCATCAAGTCATTTGCAGGTGATGATCACCCATTTTCACAATCTGAAGGCAAAAAACAGATGCCATATCATCTGGAGCATCGAATCTTTAGATAATCTGCCTTGATTTACAATTTTAAAAATAGAACCACCATTCCAATGAATTCCTGACTCCTCAAAGCAGCTTGAAACACTTCAACAACTGTGAGACAATGCCCAAGCTCACCTCATATTAGTTGAGCCAATTCAATTTGATTCATGAACTAAATTCTCATTTTCACGGGTCAAAAATTTTCAATTAACCTATGGGTCCTTATATATAGTTGAACCTGAGCATCATGGGATTGGAATTAAAGGCCAGTAACTGCAAACCCAGGAAGATTGGTCATCCACCATGCCTCTCCCACCATTGGGGGTTGCCCCATAAAGAGACGCGTTTTCCACATTAGAACCATATGGTTTGTTATATGGCCTTTAGTATGTTATATAATTTTTATTTCCCTCACAGGAACCATAGAGAATCCCTCCTATAAGTCATTAGAGCTGCTATGCCACTAGCATTCTAGACATTTCGCTGGGTTGTTACACACCCAGATTAGAGCCAGTCTTACTCACATTAGCGGAATCCATGACATAATGAACAATCAATAACCTCAGTACTTTCCGCCTTCCTCTTGGGATCATTCGAAGCAGTTGCATATATTTTCACAATAAAACTACAATCCCTCTGTGACTTGGTCTTCTCTTGTTGGTCAATTGTTTTACTATTCAGAAAATGCAAAAAAGTTATCTTGTCATAGAGCAATGACCATAAAACACAAGGAAATTAGGATGTCCATTCAGTAGGTGTAGTGGTAGTGAGTAATCCACCAGTTCCCTCACCAGATGCTTCAGAACAGGTGCTGGATGTCCTGCCAGAACTTCTTGTGCGTTTAAGCTCACACAGATCATGATCAGAAAACTGTTCTTTATACTACCAACTTGAGACCTGCTCCTACCATGTCAATTCCACTTGTTGCACAGGATAAAAAAGGTCCCTCTGAGATGTTGATCCCAGAGCCTCCCCCATCAGCAAGAGAGATGAATAAGGCTATAGCCATTGATTCTACCAACCTCATCTTGTTTGTGTATTAGAAGTTCCTAGCAGATGACCTCTTCAGAAGTACTCATTATAATTCACTTGTGGCTAATGGTCCTCTCCTGATTATGATCCAGCCCTACCTTCTGCTGCCTTATAGCTCTCCATGACCAATAAAGTGGAGCAACCTTACTTCTTCTTTTTATTCAATAACCTTCAGAATAGAGATGCGTGAGATTACAGTGCAAGAACCCCTTGATCCAGGAGCAGCAGGCTCCTTCATGGATCTAAGAGTTGCTCAGTCACTAGACCTGGACATTGTGATAGCACCTTCTATATTTGGCGCCTCATCTTACCAATGACTTGTGTAAAGAGAGTGTCTATAACTCTCCTGTTCCCAGCGTAGTAGTGCTTAGTGCACGGGTCCAACGCCAGGGAACTAGCCATTAGTACAAAGGTACTAGAGCCCAGCAGAGGCTGCTGGAGCAATAATAAATTAAGTAAAGGAGTGCAATCATTATAGAAAATACCCAATCAAAAGTGACGCTTTGCACAAAGGGAAAGGGTAATGAGTCTCAGGTTGGAGGGAACCTGAGAGAACCAACGGTGCACTAGGGACAAACTGAATCATATGTAAAATGGTATGGTGAATGTAGCGCGGGACCTCCTCAAAGAGGACTGCGCACAGGATTGTTCAATATAACATAAGTAAAAAAATGGAAAAACGGGAAAGGTTTGTTGTGAGAAGTCAATCAACAATGAATGTTGGTCGCAGAAAAGATTTTTAAACTTTTTCAGGGAAATTCAGGGTCTGCTGGAGTGGTCCCAAGCACTGATTCACCAATAGGCAAACACTACTATTCAAATTGGTAGAATACACTGAAACCATCTTCACTCAAGTGATCAATTGAAGTTTTATCTAGCCTGAACGCGTAGCTTCATAAATGGAATAGGGATTGAACCCCCGTTTCTCAATCAACCAAATTGACCCATTATCATTAATTGAATAAACCGTTTGTTTTAACGCCTAGGCTGATGCAAGGGGCTGGGCGTTCTGCACCTCACTAGTATCAACCTGGGCATATTTGGCTTGTACCCAGCGTTAATCTAATGTGTGCTTGATGTCAGGTAGGGCCTGAGGTTTCACCTTCTGGGCCTCCTGTCGCCCTGCCTTATCTTTGGGGTTGTTTCCCACTATCATGTCATTTAACCATAACATTACCCTCTCCTTCCGACGGGGCTCAACCCCCCCTCCAGGGGCTTGCGCAAGGGAAAAGTTTTTGTGGGCTGGGGATACTTCATAGTGACAACGGTCGGTTTGGGTTGAGATCCAGTGGCCTGGAGGAAACGCTTATGGAAGGCTTTATCAGATCTTGGGCATGCACACATTCACGCGCTGAGCCCAACTGTTCTCTGCAGCGTCAAAACCCTTCCAAGGTACCAGATACTCAAGTCTTCTTTTAACACGGCGGGAGGCGACTATTTCATACACTTTCCATTCTGGCGCCCCATCCACAAGATAGGCCTCAGGAGTCTCTGGTGGGGGGCCCTCAAACAATGTCAATCTGCTCTCATGAAAGACAGAGAAGATCCTAAATGAAGATGGAAGATTCAACTGGCATAAGCACGGTCCACCTTTCTATCAATGCGGTAAGGTCCAATTCTCTTTGGTCCCAGCTTTTTGCAGGGCTTCTTGATAGGGATGTTACTAGCATCAAGCATCACGAGATCCACTTCTTTGTATGCTGGAACCACTCAGCGCTTACCATCAACATTTTCCTTAAGACTTGCATTGCCATCTCCAAACTTGTGGAAACCCTCTGGTGGACCTTCTTGATAGTATTGGTAAAGTCCACCACCGCTTCAACTTTAGAACCACAGCTCGGCTCCATGTTAAAGGTAGGGTTAAAGCCATGGTTGGCGAAAAAGGGGGAACAACAGATCAAAGAGTGCTAAGTATTGTTGTAGCCAAACTGGGTGATGGGAAGGTGAGAAACCCAATCTGAATGATCTGCGGCAGTGTTACACCTTAGAAACTGTTTCAAGCAATGTTTCACTCGTTCAGTCTGCCCATTTGATTAGGGGTGATAGGCAGTTGAATGGCAGGGGCAAATCCGAAGAGTCTTACTCAACTCTTTAAAAGATGGAGGCAAACTGGGGTCCCCGGTCACTGATAATTTCTTGGGGAGCCCCATGGAGCGCAAACACATGAGTGACGAAGAGCCTAGCCCTCTCAGCCACGGTTATTGTCGTTCTGAAAAGATTAAAGTGGGCGAACTTCGTAAAACAGTCCACCACCACCATGATGGCATCATAACCATCAGAGGCAGGTAACTACATAGTGAAATCCATCAATAGGGAGGTCCCAGGCCCTTCAGCCTTTTGGACTAGTACCAACAATCCCGCTAAAGGTTGCTAATTGGATTTCATCTGATTGCAGATCAGGCACTCTTTACAATACCGCCCCACCTGAGCAGGCAAGCCCTTCCAATTGTATGTGCGTCATATTAACTCTAAAGGTCTTTGCTTTCCCAGGATGACCAATGGTGATTCCATCATGATGGTCCCTTATGATTTCCAGGCGCAGTGGTCCAGCAGGAACCCATAGGCGCCCCTAAGCCACACCATCTAATCCTTCACGTGATAACCCCTGGATAAGTCTTCCCAATTCAAAGCGCTCTGAGCAAGTACCATAGTATATTCAGCTGATAGCGGCTGAGAAAGGTCCACCTTTCTGAACATATTGTATTACTCCACATTTTCAAGAGGTGCGAGCGCTGGTGTGTTGGCCATGGGGGCGGGAAGTGGAGATAAAATAATATCTGGCTGAATCATCAACTGGGTGTTATGAACCTCTACCTCCTTTGGATCAGGGTCTAAAGCAGGGTTGCAGCTTAAAGCATCCTCCAAACCATTATCCTTGCCCTTGGTAAACTTTTAAGAGAAGGCAAATGGGCAAGGGTCTCATGCCAACGGGTCTGCTGTGGGGTTAGGACATGAGGGGAGAGGTACTACAGCAAGGCGTGGTGATCTGTATGTACATGGAATGGTTGGGTGGAGCCATGCAAGTGGTGACGCCAATAATTCAGTGCACCACCACTGCTAGTAACTCTTTGTCATAAATGGCGTAATTCAACTCAGGCAAAGACATTTTCCCAGAAAAATATCCCACTGAATGCTCTATCCTATCTTCGCCTACTTGTAACAAGGCAGCCGCTATGGCTAAGTTGGAAGCATCAGTAGACACAATGAACTCTTTATTGGGGTCAACATGGTGAAGGACTGACGTGGACAACAGGGTGCATTTCATTACTTGGAAATCATCCTCCAAAATGGGGGACCACTGAACACCTTTCCACCGCTAGCCTTATATAAGGGTGCTGCCACCTCAGAAATATTGAGCATGAACTTCTTAAGGAACGTACACGTCCCCAAAAAGCTCCTCATTTCCTTGACTGAGGTGGGGGTGGGCCACTCATGAATAAGCTTCTACTTGTCTGGAGTTATCATGTGTCCTTGGTCAAACATGACGTTGCCCAGAAAAGTGACTTTGGACTTAAAGAATTCACATTTACTAATCTTGAGTGTAAGGTGAGCGGCCCTCAAGCTCTCCACCACTTGCTGAAGGTGTACCGCATGAGTTTTATGGTCAGGGAAAACATCAGAATATTATCCATGTAGGCAACCGCGCATACCCTAACAAGTCCACCAACGCTTCATCAATGTAGCGTTGAAAGATAGCAGGGGCATTCTTAAGCCCAAATGGCATGACCCAAAACTGGAATCTCCCTTTTCTTGTATGGAATGCAGTTAATCACTCTTGTCCTGTTAAGTTTTCAGCTGATGGTTCAAGCTAAAATGACTTAAAAATGAATTTCAGGATAAAAACTCGCTTTTCAATTTGAGCTCCTGCTTGTAATCAGGAAGTAGATTCTCCAATAATCCTAGATAATAGCCACGTAACTCTGGTACTCTCACTATTCTTAAGTCTACTGTCAACAATTATAAGACCTTCTGTCTTTGTACAAAATTAGGAAATTATTACTCTATAATTGGGACTACTTCTCCAGCGGGCAACTGAGTACTTCTCCTTCGGGATGTATAAACACACACAACTATCTAATATAGATGTAATGGCAACAGATATGAATATCAGACAGATGACAGATGGACAACAATAATTAATAAACTAAGCGACAGTAATTATCAATGATAATATAAATGGTAAATGATGATGATGATTTATTAATCAGCTAGGCGCTGGTATTATATACCTCTCAGGCATCTCCTGGCCAAACTCATCTATTAGATGAGTTCATTCATATTATGGCAATCCTCTGCTGGTCATGACAATAATTATGAAAAATCCACAAGTCAATTTGGCCCATGAATTCACTAAAAAACAATTGTTTTGGCCTGACTGAAGGCAATTTTACTCTCATAATCAGGACAGTTTTGGGTTGAAAACTCAACATCAAAATCTTCCCAATTAGAGTTATATCATAACTTGATGTCTAACAATAGATGGGGAATAAAATATATATTAACATAAAAGCTGATGCACCCCTAACTGGGATGTTGGCAGGCCTCTCAATAGCACTAAGTACGCCCTTATTTGGGATGTCTATGTTGATGTGCTTAGTAAATTATTTTCATTAATTGAAACAAACTTCCGCCTTAGTGCATTAAGATTAGTGCACTAATTTAGGAGGTGAAATTTAGTTAATGCCATGAGACCACTTTGCACCCAAGTGGACCCATAATCAGCCATAATATGATTATATCATATCTATTATTAGCTACAATAATTGGGATGATAAAAGTACAATTGAGGTGGGTTTGGAATGAATTTAGTTATTCAGATAAATCGGAATAGACCAAAGGAACCATCAATGGGATTAATCTATTAACATTGATGGTTTTCTTGAAGGGTTAATTTTTGAGTCAACCATCAAAATCTAACATGTCCCTTTCTAATCTGAATCTGATTGAACGCATTGAGGCAATCCAGCTTGGAGAAGACCTTCGCCTTCTCCACATAGCGCATAATCTGTGAATCAAAAAGGGATGGGATGGAGGTCTGGTACAGTAACGTTGTTGAGGTTCCCATAGTCTACACATGGGCGTAGAGCACCTTCAGCCTTCTCAACAAAGAGAAATGGGGAGCATACAGGGGAGGTACGTTGAAAAATTGCACCTTTGATTAACTTCTCTTTTACCCACACATCTAACGCCTCTTCCTCCTGGACAGTCAATGAGTAAATGGGGGAAGAAATCTGCACCAGATCCACAGTGAGTTTGAACTCACAGTCATACTTGGAATAATCAGATAATACATTAGTGGATGCTGCATCAAAGGAAGATTCCAAACCCTTTAAACAAGAAGGTAGGGGAACCTCCATGGTGGGCTTTCGCATAGAGGCAAGGCTAAGAATGTGAAAGTGGGGCCAGTGGGGCAATTTGCCCTGGGCACTATCCTCTGACAAAGGAACAACTAATGTGCGACCATTCTTTAATGTAAGGATAGGGTATTCTCTTTCAGGTTAGTTCTAATGTCAAACTTCCGCCACCACCCAACACCCAAAATGATAGGGTACAAGAGGTTTTTGATATCTTGGAAGTGATCAGACAAGTGGTACTTGCCAATCTGATAGTCCACTGTCACAATGATCTTCTGAGTGGTAATATCTTGTGAAGCACCTCCCTTAACCATACCACCTGGCAAGTAACTCAGCCCAAAGTAGTCGGCTAGGCTCTAGTCCATAAAGTTTTCAGTGGCGCCAGTATTCACCAGAATAGTGGTGCTGAGTTTCCCTAAATGGTAGGAAAGGATAGCAGTCAGTAGAAAATACTCAGAATGGTCCTTATTTATGGTGGACAACGACAAAACCTTATCAAAAAATTCTTCCTATGGCTCAAGCAAGCCATAAGGGTATGTTTTGGAATCATAGAAGGGGGAGGGATAGTTGTGCCACTCTTACTACTGAGGCCACATATCCCACCATGCCTTCTGCAGGTGCATATACTTTATTCTATTTAAAACAAAGCTCTTCCTCCACTTCCTGAGTGCCACGGATCATGGTAGGGGTCAAACAAGGGTTCTCAGAGGTAATTTGATATACTGGAATAGGGTTCTCATCCAAGCCATAAGAGCTAATAAAAGGTTCAGAGGTATATATAGGGTTTTCATTATAAAACGCGTTTTTAGATGAGAATGACCCTATTCCCCTAACAGTACTGTAATTCCCGACGTTATACAAAGCTAACACCCACAGACCCATCTGCGCCAATTCCGCCAGCATTATAAGAATGCGTTGCCAAAGTAAACCCCAACTATTTAAATTGAATTTTTTTTATTTTGGCGGAAAACTGGGGATACACGCCTTTCAGACCCAGAAGTGTCCATATCCACCAGGTATGAGCATGAAGGGTGAGTACTTTCCAGTTGGAGGCATCCAATATAATACCAAGATACTCCAACCCTTGGGAAAAAGAGGAAACAGCAGTGCGGCTGACCACAGCCAAAGCCCACATCCAGCACCCACCATTTGCACTTTGGAAAAATCCCACACAGAAAAAGTTTGTGCACATAAATTAAAAGAGTTGGTCGGCCTATATAATTAGAGTGTCTATAACTGTCCTGTTCCCAGCGTAGTAGTGCTTGGTGCAAAGATCCAACGCCAAAGAACTAGCTGTTAGTACAAAAGGTACTAGAGCCCAGAAGAGGGTGCTGGAGCAATAATAACTTAAGTAAAGGAGTGCAATAATTATAGAAACTACACAACCAAAAGCGACGTGGTGCAAAAAGGGGAAAGTGGTAAGCGTCCCAGGTTGGAGGGAACCTGGGAAAACCAACAGTGCACTAGGGACAAACTGAATCATATGTAAAATGGTATGGTGAATGTAGCGCGGGACCTCCTCAAAGAGGTCTGCGCACAGGATTGTTCAAATTAACACAAGTAAAAATGGGAAAGGTTTATTATGAGAAGTCGACAAACAAGGCATGTTGGTCGCAGAAAAGAGATTTAAACTTTGTCAGGGAAATTCAGGGTCTTATGAAGTGGTCCCAAGCTCCAACTCACCAATAGGCAAACACTACTATTCAAATTTGGTAGAATACACTGAAAATGACTACACTTGAGTGATCAAATTGAAGTATAATCTTACCTGAACGCGTAGTTTCATAAATGGAATAGGGATTAAACCCCCGTTTCTCAATTAACCAAATTTACCCATCATCATTAATTGAATAACCCGTTTGTTTTAACGCCTAGGCTGATGCAAGGGGCTGGGCGTTCTGCACCTCACTAGTACCAACCTGGGCATATTTGGCTTATACCCAGCGTTAATCTAATGTGTGCAAGAGGTCAGGGAGGGCCTGAAGCTTCACCTTCTGGGCCTTCTGTCGCCCAGCCTTATCCTTGGGGTTGGTGCCCACTATCATGTCATTTAACCATGACAACTTGTCATACCTTTCAGAGTCCAGTACAGTTCCTCATTCATGAATTTTGCTTTTGTGGCCACTTTTCAGCAGTGCCTAATTTACTGTACCCTGGCATCATTGGGGTAGACTGGAGGCATTGTTAAATATACAGCGGATAAAGTTTAGACTGACTTGCCAGTCAGGATGCAAAAGCACCCAAAAGGCGATCCAGAATGCCAGGGGCATTGTCGTTCAAATGACAATTAAATGTGCTGGGATATGAGTAATAATGGAGTGCTGACAGGCTGCAAATGTAAAAGACAACCTGGCAAGAAACCAAGTTGCAGCCTCAGGGCTAATAGGCCTAACGTAGTGATTTGCAAAATTGGAGAAAATTTAAAAGTGTTTTATTGACATGATAGGCTCAATAGATTATGATGGGGGTCAAAGTTAATAACATGACTGGGACAACCCAGTTGATAGAAAGCCTGTGGGCCAAATTGCCAATGTTACAGGGGTTCAGCAAAAGGAAAATTTGAACCTTATTAAATATATTTGAGCACAGGAAGATTTTAATGGATTTAAAAATAAGAGAATCATTTGTCAATTTTATAAGGTGTTACAACTGTTCAAATAGACAGTCAATTCTGGGGAATAGCTTAGGAAGCGCGGGATTAAGGCTTCAAGATTTAATCTAATCTGACGATGTTTTTGCAAGGGGGAAAAGGGACTTGTATAGAACTGACTTCAAAAGTACCAGCAGCAGGCCAAATCACTGTTGATTTGTCCATAAACGCCCAAATTGCGGAATTACCATGGTTTCAAAAATAAGTGCATTGGTATCTCATCCAACGGGCAACAAGAACCTACCAGGGCCTTCCCACATAGGGGATTTCCCAAGAGGTCAGGAATGGGGTTAGGGCGCCCAACCTTCCCGCATACACTTGCTTTGGCATCCGTTTGACTAAGTGCAATTTATCAAATGAGAAATTTAATACTTTCAGGGAGGGTTCTAAACTGGCAGTAATTTTTGACAATGACCCAATGCCATTAGCAAGTCTCACCAAAGATTTAATATTAAACCTTTTTTCATTGAATATACGTCTGAAGGGCCTTGTTTCTGATGGTTTGGTGTTCTCAGGCCTTGGTGACAAAGGCTCATTGCCATTGACTTCATTTAGACTTTTCATCCTATGAGAATGCCAACTCTCTGATAGTTTGACACAAATTCCCTTAATATATGTCAGACTTTTCCCTCACATTTGAAAAATAAAATATTCTGGGTCAAATTCAGCCAAAAAGGGGAAATGTTGGCTATTTACAATTTCAATGTTACTAAAAGCAATTTTAATAATGATGATAATGATATCGAGGATATTGGCCAAAAGACACTGGCTAATTCTCAGTGGAACCCCCAAAAATTTGGGTAACACCATTTTAAAACCTGCATGGGCAATAAACATAAAATTGAGCAGTCTGATTACTATGACCACACATTGGACTTTGTGCAACCATTGGAAGGCACATTCCCAACCACAATCAGGTCCTTCAAAGTACCTACGCAGGGACCACTCCCATTTATAGCCTTGGTGGGGGTCCACTAAGGTGCAATAAGTTTCTTGAATAGGGATTGGGTGAATTTTATATAATTGTTACTGCACGTTACATTTTAGCCAATAGCAATTCCCCTGCTATCATTCAGCCAAAAATGAAGAGAGTATTCTGAGCTTTGATAGGCTGTATTATCACATTATCTAATTTGGATGGTACAAGCCATACCAAACTGACTAGTAAATTCCCTCTGACCCACGATACTGATTAAATGTGGATCAGTCAGATATTGAGGTATTTTTTTACTTTTTTACCCCTTGCTACTAATAAAAACACATAAAACCAAGTTTTGAGTAGTGTTTATTTATTAAAATTTTTATAAAAATTTTATGGGATCCAGAGGCGTAAGCACCATAAAGCACAAACAGTCTGGATTCCTACAATTTTTGTACCAGTTCATCTTAATTCAATATTGGGATATGTGGCGGGTTCCTCAAAGGGTAAGCTGTTACCCACCACTTGTCCACCACACGGACAAGGTCTCCTTGGGAGACAAGAGGGGCAGTTTGCCTTCTTGGAGGGGAAAGGGAGCGCCACCTGGTTCAAGTGGAGGGGGCGCTCCACCAGACTTACATTATCCTTCCTTTTCCCAAAGGGGAAGCGCCACCACCGGGAAATTTATAGATGGCCACATGCTTATGGGCCTTAAGCAACTTGATCACCATTAGTGTAGCAATCTTTGAAGAGTGTGTGGAGGATCTGATTAGGCAGCATGGAAAGCCTCAATGGGCTCTGAGCAGTTGTCACAGTCCCAAGCGCCAACCCAGCTATTTTTATAGGCTCTAGCTTTCACGTGACTAAATATTTGGATGGAGCTGCGTGATCTTCAGGAGGAGGGTGCCCTCAACTCAGCCTCCTATGAACCCTTGATAATGATGGGCTCCGGGTCCAAAGGGATTGGCTCCTTGAATGGGGACAACTGAGAGACCTGGAAGAATAAATGTTGCTTCCAGTGGGGTGGCAATTTTAAATGGAAGGCGCCATCCCCCAAGTCTTCTTCCACCAGATGGGGGCCTGAGCACTTAATTGCAATTTTACACAATGGCATCTGCATG
>JAKSZP010000539.1:0-62260 GCA_022478985.1 Massospora cicadina
TCTGGATGTATGGAGGAGGAGGGGAGTTGGTCCTGGAAGGGACGCCTAAGGGGCAGGAGCTTGGAGTAGGCCAAGGAGCCAGATGGGCGTCCAAGTCGAGGAAAAACGAGAATCAGGTAAAATGGGGAGTTTCGAGATTTGATTTGGATTCGAATCAAGAATGGAATGGAACAGGTGCTTGGAAGTTTCGCGGTTCGTTTGGAATTCGAAATGGAACTGGTGCGGAACTGTTGAGAATCGGAACTGGCACAGAACCATTGAGTGAGGATTCCGCGATCCTGCTGTAAGGTTTACACCAAGCATTAGTCAGATTAGCACCATAAGCTTGTGTTATATTTTATATTAGCTTGTAGCATGTGTATATAGGGAAGGAACTGGGAGCTGGAGGCTTCTCAGTTCTGTTTTCTATCAACCTGGCCAATATTAAATAAAAGAACTTTAAAATTCATATATTTACAGTTTGAGTTTATTTAAAATATTGCCTAACTGCAGCCATGTTTGGCTTGAATCAACAAGAATTGGACTTTGAGAGTGAGCTTGGGAGAGCTATTGCCTCCCTTTATACCTTGTCTTGGAGTCAAGGCATGTTGCTGGGGTTAAGTATATTTGCAACTGTCTTCCAGGGGGTGCTTGTCCAATCTTGTAGCGCGCGCACAAGGAGAGTAGTATCAGGAGCCCTGTCAGCCCTATGGTCTGTAACATGGATCCTGTTGCCCAACTCATTCGTGGCTCATTGGAAGGAGCCAGTGCGTTACAGGATCAATATTGGTTTTGAAACAGCTGATGAAGCCGATGCCGCAGCAAAAATCTGCACGGAAATTGCCCTCCCTGAGGGCAAAAAAATTGTGCGCACCACGCACACCAGATGGAACAAAGCAAAAGCTTTGTTCATCTCCTTTGACTCGCTCCCCACCAACCTTCCTTGTAAGGTAATTGAGGAGGAGCTCCACAAAGGTCTTGTGGCCTATGGAGAAATCCAACAACTTGAATTACAGCGATTTTGCTTAATGCCTGACCTGTGCACAGGCAAAGCTATTGCTGTAATCAACCCCTTCCCAGAAGTGGAAGAGGATTTATCCAGAATTCCCCATGCAGCAGAATTTCACTTTGCAGATGGGGGCCAGTCAGCTGCATTCTGAGTTACACCGGAACGCGCACCACCCATTTGCAACCACTGTGGCTCACTGGGCCACAAGGAACATGCATGCCCTGTAAAAGAGGGATTAATGGAAAATGATTTTTGTGAAGAAGCTATGGACGAAGATAATGAAAACTTCACCAAAATGACTGATGGCCACCACCCATTCTGCTGGGGTGAAGATCGACTATACTCCATCATGGACCCAGTTACAAGTAAACAGCGTAAAGCAGCGCAAAAAGCCTGCAAGAGAGCAGCGGCTGAAGCGGTGGCACACGCGGAATCCGCCATTAACCACGGACAAAATCAGGAGGATATTTCAGATATTCACCGAACCAACCAATCAGAACAATATGCCCAGGTCGAAAATTTTCACAGTAACCAGACTGAGCCACAAAGCGTCATCAGTCATGCACATACTGAGGAACAATGCAACCGCAATTTGGGTGAAAATGCGGTGTACAATGCAACAAAGTTGAACCTCAAAAATATAAAATCCAATCAACAACCCGCATCAAATCTTTATGAGATCTGTGCAGGAAAAGTTGATACAAATGCAAAAAACTGCAATTCCATTAAATCATTAGGTCAGATCAAGGGAACCAACAATGGCAGTGAAAGAGTTGGAGTACAGATGTGGAGCATGGCCAAAATGAGCCATGGTGGGATAGGGCCAGAGGGCCCTCCCAACCGCTCCTGAGGTGCCATGGGCACCTCAGTGTCAATAGGGACAATTGTATCGCGGGAGCCAGGGCTCATACGTCCCAAGCCAAAAAGCTGGCATTCCTGCAAAAACCTCTTGTAGACATCTTGGCGATCCAAAGAAACCCACTGTCTACAAGGGGAAGAAGAATCTTGGTCAACCAGGGTTGCACCATCATAATCAGTATGGACGTCTCACTGTGGGGTGATCGTCCAAACAACAAAAAATTTAAAATTATAAATTCGTCATCACACTTTCATGGTTGAGTCTTGGTAGCAACAATCACGTGCCAAGAGGAAATAATTTTGATAGCATGTATATATGCACCGTGCACTGCAACCAAGAGAAAACAATTTTTTGAAAACATTTCTACTCTCACCCTCCCACCAGATACCATTAGTTAGGCGATTTCAACTGCTGGGATAACCCCAATACAGATCAATGGCCTAATCCCAGGGGATACCCACCTGGACACATTAAATATCGCACAATGAAGGCATCTCTTGGCTTACAGGATGCTCTTCCTCTCAATTCATCAATCCTTCCCCATATGACAAGACCCAACATACGTGAGGGACTGCTCATATCAATGAGTCGTATTGACCACATCCTCATCCCACAATCCCACCACTCAAGAATCTCTAAATTTACAACAAAAAAGATCAATTTTTCTGATCACCGATTAGTTATGGTGCAGTTAGCGCCAACCAAATCCACACACAGGTGTCGCCTTGGAGAAAGCTTCACCCAGAAATTATAAGATTGCCTGAGATATCTGACTGGGTTGAAAACAAGGCTACAAACCCAGAATTCACAGCCCCTTTCACTTTGGATCCCATTGGAACATGGGAAAATTTCAAAAAAGATTTAATCAACAAAATCCAACATATTGCATCACGCAAGTACACCGCGGACACAGTCACAATTAAGCGTACCTTGGCAGAACTAGACCACCTGGAAATAAATACTCTGAGATCTGGCTATAGCCCTAATTGGGGACGCAAATGGGCAGAAATTTCAGCCCAACTTAACAATCTAATCTTTGAACACCAACACAGAATCAAAGTATTGAACAAAGGTAAGTTCATAAAGGAAGGCGAAACCTGTTTGACATACTTTTTCCACCAATTCCACTCCCGCGGAAACCAGCCCACATGCACACAGGTCTGCAAGACCAACGGCACCATGGCAACTGACCCTGAGGAGGTCAAGGCGGAAGTACACCGCTATTACACTGAATTATATCACGATATGCCAACAGATCCACAAAAAATTAAAGAATTTATTCAAACTGCCAAGATACAAAGTACTCCACCAAATTACAATATACTATCCCTTATCACATGGGAGGAGCTTTGGGAGACAATTCGCGGTGCACCACATAGAAAATTCCCAGGGCCTGATGGGATACCCTACAAATTTTACAAAAAAAATTTTCAACAAATCGCCCCCCTCCTATTGGCATCAATGAACCAGAGTTTGTTGGAAACACGCCTATTACCAGGAGGCCATGAATCCTACGTTATAACCTTGTATAAAAAGGGTGTCAAGTTGGACCTGGCCAACTGGCACCCAATTGCACTCTCCAACACTGACACAAAAATTCTAACAAAAATTCTAGCAGCTATCTTAGGCGCAATTGCATCTGACGCCCTATCACCCAACCAGTTTGAGTTTATACCATAGCGTTTAATATGGAACAACATTCACCCTGTTGCAAATATTTGCCAATCCAAAGCAGCTGGTGCCCTGGTCTTCTTGGATCAGGAATAGGCGTATGACCGTGTTAGCTGGCCATACCTAAAAGAATATCTACATGCCTTCAAACTCCCACCAAGATTCATAAAATGGGCGATGCTCCTAACAGAATCTGCAACCATGGCTGTATGCGGCCCTGGATTCCTAAAAAACAAGATTAAACCACACATAGGGCTCAAACAAGGGGATCCCCTCAGCCCACTGATATACAATTTCAGCTTTGACCCACTCCTCCAAGTAACTGACTCACGTCTCATGGGGATAACCGCACAAGGACAACCAACAGTCAAGATACTGGCCTTTGCATATGACTGCGTAGCAGGTATAGCAAACAATGAAGATGCCCGACAGCTGGAACATACTCTAGAGGAATACTCCAAGGTGAGCAATGCATCGCTCAACAAAAAGAAGACAGAAATCATCCTCTTAGGCAAATACACAAACAATTGGGCCACAACATCAGAACCTCACACCAACACTCGAAGAAAAAACCCAATTATATTACCCTTTTCAACACCTCCTACCACAACTCCTGCTGACACCTTGGAATCTGGCTAGAATCAGGGGGATATACTAATGAGACAATGGAAAGTAACCCGTTACAACGGGTATCCAAACGCGTCGCCTCCCTCAAGGGAAGAACCCCAGGACTAACAGGACGAGTTACAGTTGCTAACTCGCTCATCCTCTCAATACTGTGGTATCAGGCCCATGCGATAGCCTTCTCACCTACCTTTATAACCTCAATTTGCGCGCTTATCCAGGGCTGGCTGTGGCCTGGCTCTCACCCTCCTATACGGATAGAAACACTATTTGGCCTATGCTCAAGCGGAGGCATGGGACTAATAGATTTTGAGAGCCATGACAATCACATCCTAGGTACCTGGATAAAGGAAGTCCTTGCTCCAGATCTCCCGCAACAACATTGGTCCAGAGCAGCAAGGACTAACTTTGCACAGGCGCTCAAATTAACCAACCCACATAGTCCACCCAGACTACTTTCATACCTTGCCAAGCACCCTACTGCAACGGGTCCACATGGAACCTCCCCTCATTTCAAACATATCCTCCAAACTATCCTCTGTATGGGAAGGACCATAGAGAACATGTTTACTATACAGGGAAGGGGACGACCCAGCCCCCAATTCAAATTAAGAAACCCAGAAAACCACCCCCAGAGGGATATGCTCGCAACAACCCCAAGCATAGCTAGGATAGAATACCTAGATATTCTGGACATTCCCTATGATTTAACCACACAGAAAGCAATGTGGAAAATGACACACCACCCACTCCTACAACCAAGGATAAGAGCAAACGCCTGGCGCTGTTTGAGAAGGACCTATAGGACGGCGGACCGCTCCAACTCCCTCCACAAAACATGTGCAGTATGTGGAGGGGAGGGATCCCTACATCACCGCCTAGAAACATGCCCCCCAACCAAAGCTATATGGCAGGAAGTCGCACGCCTGCTTAAGATCCAAAATGAACAGGAATTCTTGATATCTAAGAGTATCTTCACGCTCCAGATCGAGTCACCAATCCCATCTACACTCCGCTCCCTAATAATACCCATTGCAATGTGTACAATACACACAATTGCATTAGATGCGTTCAAGGGCACGGTCCCAACCATTCATGGGATTATTAACTGATTCCATGTCCACTTACTAGAGCACTTCCAAGCCTGGCTCTATGGATATATGAGACCAAGGCAAAAAGCGCTCATAGAATCATGGTTCCCACTCTGGTTCCTCCACACAGACCCTTTCCTTCACACCTGCTCCATAGCAGGGGAAACCCCCTCAGAGTAGTGCACCAACCCCCATACCTGGCAGTCCCGCTGGCAACAGGGGTAACTTAAGTACCCTGGGGTGCCCAATTTTTATATTTCTTAGTTATTCCCTTAGTTTTACATATATTTGGTAATGTCTGTCCCCTGGTCAGCTTACCTCGGTTAAATAAAAAAATAAACCTCACCTATACTGACACTAATTAAAAATTTCCCAATCTCCCTGAAATTCACTTCCTTTTATTTAATTTTTTATATTAAGATAATGAAATTTTTTCATGTTTTTAGGTTTCATAAGCTCAAATAATATCCCTATTTTAAAACATCCTTGAATATTCTTTTAATTAATCAATTTTCTGTTATTAATAACATTTTATTAGATCCAATGATTGAGCACATCATAACAAATGAAATTTTAGAGTTTTTGAAAGAGCTTAATTTGGAGAGCAGCCAATCTATGACGTGGCCCATCATCCCTCCACATGCAATTCTTGTGACAGTTTTTCAATTCTAGCCCTTTCTTATGCATGAACTAAGAATCTTCTACAACTAATAAGAAACAAAAGAGTTTTAATGTCCAAAGAATAGTGCAGCCACCTGCCCAAACTATCCCTGAATATAGACTAGTAACTACCAAATGAGAGCAATGACTTATATTTCATTTATTTCTTCCCTTGTTATAGGTAAAAACTTCTTCCCAACGTTTTTTACTTTTTCAGTTTAAAAATATCTCATGAATAATGGCACTGTAACATGTGGGCTTGCATTAGTATGCAATGAAAGAGTTGGGCAGTACAATCCATGTCGCTGACCACATCACTGACAACAGTCAATAAAGTATCTGCAACTCTCTCATTCCCAGAGAGGTGGTGCGGGATGCACAGCCACACCACTAGAAAATTAACCATTAGCAAGATCAGAAAAAGGGCACTTCAGAGGGTGCCAGAGTAAAATGAACCTAGGGCAAGGGTGTACAACACAGTGTATAATAGTAAATAACAAAGAAACAACAGAACCTGTTGAACTCCAAAGGGTAATTCATAACCAAGTGATGATTATGCTAGGATGGTTAAGCGCCTTGATCTGGAGGAAACAAGGACAGCCCAAAGGTTCACCAAATACTGTAGTTTTTTATTTGAGGTGGGCCAACCTGGAGATGATACCGCACCAATTAATGGGAAATTGAATGAATTGGAAATGAGGATAAATCTGGAAAACTTCCATGCGCAGCTTATGATAGGCTAGGAACTCCATGGACCACCTTTGCTATTTGCTATCTCGGTTTAGGGCATTGTTGTGCAACGCCAAAACAGTCATAATTGTCCCCTACCTATGTTCCTGTACCAGAATCAAACTTGGGGAGGCAGTGTTAAAGGTCCCTATTCTACCACTGGGGTATCTCCCCTACCGGATACTGTAGTTAATTTGGATAGATCAAAGTGTCCAACGTTGTTATTGACCTCCTTGAAGAGGTCTGCGCACAGGTTTGCTCAAGGTAACATAGTTAATAAACATAATTTAATGGATAATTTTAACTAAGTTGACCAATAAGGAAGTTTTGTCTCATGAAAACATACTCAAACAATGTGAGGTGAGCTTTATTGGCGGAAATGGTGCTAAGTATAAGTAAACCAAAAAGCGCATGCTACCATTGGCCAGAGTACAGTAACTCAAAATTGATTAAACTTGAGTTATACATTGTAACTGGACTCAACCCATTTTAATAATATTATAATTGAAACGGGTTCAAAACCCTTTTTTAAAGAGACTGTAACAAAGCTATTAAGATATATATGTAGCTGGTGCAATTTAACGCACTGGTTTAACACCAGCGATCATCACGCACAGTCTCAGGATAAGCCTGGGCATACCTCTTCTGAACTTAGCGTTAGTCCAGGGTATTTTTTATATCAAATGGACTTAAATTTTGACCTTTTTGGTCTCTTGACGGCCAGCTCTAACCTTACAGCTGGTACCCTCAATCATGTCTTAGCCATGACAATACCCTCTCATTCTTTTGGAGCTCCACTCCCCCCCCTTCCAGGGGCTTTTGCCAGGAAAAAGTTCTTGTGGGCTGGGGCCAACTTCATAGAGGCAATTTTCTCTTTGACTGAAGTCCAGCATCCTGGGAAAAATGATTGTGGAAAACTTCAACCAGGTCCTGGGAATTGGCACAGTCACATGCTGGTACCCAACTGTTCTCCACTGCACCAGATCCCTTCCAATATACTAGGTACTCAAGCCTTCATTTTACTTGCCGTGAGGCTACAATCTCTTCCACTTCCCACTATGGCGCCCAATCCACGAGATAAGCCTCTAGAGCCTCTAGTGGGGGACTTAAAACAACGGTAGCTTACTTTAATAAAAGACAGCAAAAATCTGGAATAATGAAGGGAGACTAACTGGTATAAAGCGTGGCTCACCTTTCTGACAATGCGGTAAGGCCAATCATCTTAGTTCCCAGCTTAACTGCATCACTTCTTGATAGGGATGTTTCTACCGTCAAGCATCAAAAGATTTCCTTTCTTTTACGCAGGACCACCCCTCTCTTCCTGTCCGCGTTCTCCTCATAAAGCTTGTATAGCTGCGTCCAAGTTTGTGCTCACCCCCTGATGTACTTTTTTGTTAATTTTAGCAAAGTCCACCACTACTTCCACCTTGGATCCAAAACTGTGATCCAATTTGAAGGCAGGGTTGAAGCCATAGTTGGCGAAGAAGGAGGAACAACTAATTGATTCATGTTGGGCGTTGTTGTAAATAAAGTGGGCCATGGGAGGTAAAAACCAATCTGAATGGTCCACGGCGATGTAACACCACAGGAACAGCTCCAAGCACTGATTTACTCGTTCAGTATGCCCATATGATTGGGGTTGATAGTCAGTTAAACAGAATGGGCGAATATGAAGAGCCTTACACTACTCTTCCTAATAGATAGAGGTAAACTAGGGCCCACAAGCACTAATTATTTCTTGGGGGACCCCATGAAGAGAAAGCACATGAGAGACGAAGAGCCTAGCCATCTCAGCCAAAGTTACTGTGGTTCTGCAGGGGATAAAGTGGGATAACTTTTTCAAAATGGTCCACTACCAAGATGGCATTGTAATCATCAGATGCAGATAAATCTGTAATAAATTGACCAGTACAGAAGTCATATGCTCTTCAGCCTTTTAAACTATTACTAACTATCCTGCAAGGGGCTGGCATTTTAGCACATCTGATTGCAGACCAGGCACTCCATACAATACCTGACAACCTGCGTGGCTACTCCCTTCCAATTATAAGTGCGCCATATTATCTCTAGAGTCTTCGCCTTCCCAGGATGGACAAAGGTGATTCCTTCATGTTGGTCCCAGATGATTTTCTGGTGAAGTGGTCCTGCAGGAAACCATAGGCGCTCTTAGAACCACATCATCTCCTCCTTAACGTGGTATCCTCTGGTAATGTCCTACTGATTTAACTTGCTCTTGGTTAGGACCATAGAATACTCAGCTTATAAAGGCTGTGAAAGGATCAACTTTCTGAACATACCATATTCCTCCACATTTTTCAGAAGAGCAACTGCTGGTTTGTGAGCCAAGGGAAAGAGAAGTGGTGACACAGTTTTACCAGGTAGAATCAAAAAAGTTATTATGCATCTCTACCTTCTTAGGATCTGAAGCCATAGCAGGGTTGAAACTAAAAGCATCCGCCAAACCATTCTCATTGCCCTTTGTAATCTTATAGATAAACACAAATTGGGCCAGGGTCTCATGTCAGCAGGTTTACCGTGGGGTCAAGACATGAGGTGCATAGTAATAAAACAAGGCACAGTAATCTGTATGTACACATAAAGGGTTAGGATGAGACATGCAAGTGATGACGCCAATAGGTCAGCTCCTCAACCACTGCTAATAACTCTTTATCATATACAGCGTAGTTTTACTCTGGTAGTACATAACCTGGAAAAAAACCCACCGGATGCTCTATTCCATCCTCGTCTATCTGTATTAAGGCAACTACTATGGATAAGTTGGAGGCATCAGTAGCCACAATAAACTCTTTTTATAGATCTACATTGCAAAGGATGGACTTGGACAACAGGTGCATTTTACAGCTTGGAAGTCATCCTGCAAAAATGGAGGACTACTGGTGCATTTTAGCATACTCGCCTTATACAGGGGCGCCACCACCTCAGAAATATTTTTCAATTTCTTAAGGAATGTACACGTCCCCAAAAAACTCCTCAATTTATTAACTGAAGTTGGAGTGGGCCACTCACAAATTGCTTTCTCCTTGTTTGGAGTTATTATGTGGTCTTGATGTAACATGACTTTGCCCAGGAAGGTGACTTGGGACTTAAAGAATTCACACTTACTGATTTTTAGCATAAGTTCAGCTGCCTTAAACCGCTGCACCATCTGCCAAAGGTGTACTGCATGGGACTCATGATCAGGGGAAAAAACCAGGAGATTATCCTTGTAGGCTACCACGCATACCCCCAGAAGGTCCCCAAAGCCGCATCAATATGGAGTTGAAGGATAGCAGGGGCATTTTAAAGCCTAAAGGGCGTAACCCAAAAACTGAAAAATATCTTTTCTGGGATAAATGCGGTTAGCCTCACCTGGCCCTTCTCGATAAGGATTTGATTGAATGTATTTAAAAACAGTTTGTAGAAAATTTTTACCTTCTCCACATAGCGAGCAATCTGTGAGTCCAGTGGGATGAGGATGCAAGTCTAGTACTATGACGTTGTTGAGCTTCCAATAATTTATGCAGGGGCTTAAGGTATCATCGCCTTCTCCACAAAGAGAAGTGGGGAGCATACTGGGGATGTACGGTGAAACATTGCGCCTTTACTAACTGCTCATTAACCCAAAAATCTAATTCCGCTTCATCCTGTACAGTCAAGGCGTAAATAGGAGAAGATATATGCACCAGATCAACAGTGAGCTTGTCCTAAAAATCAAATCTGATTGAGCTGATGTTACATTGGTGAAGCCACATCAAATGAAGATTCCAACTCCTCCAAACAGGAAGGTAAGGGAACCTTTATTGAGGGCTTCAGCAATGAAGCAATACTGAGAGTTTGGATATTGGGCCAGTGAGGCAGATCGCTCTGAGAATTAGCCTCAGACAAGGGGACAACAAATATATGACCATTTTTCAAAGTTATGGACAAGGTATTGTCCTTCAAGTTGGTCCTAACGTCAAACTTTCGCTAACACTTTACTCCTAGAATAATGAGGTACATATGTTTTTGATTGCTTGGAAATGGTCTAACAACAGATTTTTCCACTTGATAATCCACTAACCCTAAAACCTTCAGTGTGTGGATACCTTTAGAAGCCCCTTTACTGACAATATTACCTGTCAAGTAAGTAAGATCAAGGTAGTCAGCTAGGTCTTGGATATTAAAATTCTCAGAGGCTCGTGTATTAACCAAAATAGTTGTGCTGATTTTTAAAGGAGATGAAAGGGTAGAAGTAAAAAAATCTATCTGAATGGTATTTAAAGTATAAAACGCCAACACCTCATCAGAAAATTTTTCATCAGGAAATAAGTATGCCTCCAGGGTATATTTTTTACCATAGAATTTATAGGAATAACTGGTCACTATTACTACTGAGGCCACATATTCCACCAAATCTTTAGTAGTTGCATAAACATTTTTATATTGCAAAATTAACACCTCATCAACCGCCTTTGTTCCGCGGATCATGGTAGGTGTCAAGCGTGGGTTTCCTGGGGTGATTTGTTATATTGAAATGGATTTCAAGCTAGTGTCATAAGAGCTGATATTTGGCTCATTTTTATATAGGGAACAGCGTTTAAATTTGTTTTGGGCCGTAAACAACCCCATACTCATTTTGGCGGCAGTTTATGCATTATTATCAAAAGACATCACCACTAGGCCTTTGTCAATGATCTAACCGGCACCATCTGAAAGCAGTGCCAAGAAATTTTTTTAATTAAAGTGTTTTTATCTATTTTAATGGAAAGTCAGGGAATCATAACATCTGGATTGTGAAACGTCCAAATCCACCAGCTACAAGCAAGAAGGGTGTTAAATTCACAGTTGGAAGTAGCAATAATAAAACTGAGATGCACCAATTATTGACCAAGTGAGAAAACGGTGGTGAGCCCCATCAAGGTCATTACAAACAGCAGGCGCACCCAATTTGCACTCAGAAAAAGCCCACCACTGATAATTTTAGTACACATAAAGTAAAGAAGTTGGTTGACTACTGTAAGGAGAGTTTCTGCAGCTCTCCCATTCCCAGAGATGTGGTGCAGGATGCACTGCCACACCACCATAGATCTAGTCAAAGTCAAGTTGGTAAATAGGGCACCACTGATGATGCCAAAACAAAAGGGACCCAATGCAAGGGCGTACAACGCCTTATAAACTAGTAAAAAAAATAAACAAGACTTTATTGAACCCCAAAGGAGAGTTCTTAACCAAATGGAGATTGGTGCAGGAGTGCTTGGGTGCCTTGATCTGGAGGGGACCAGGGCTGCCCTGAAGTGAACAAGATTTGGTAAATATTCTTGTAAAAATTAAAATGACCAACCTTGTTGAAGAACTTCTCAAGGAGGTTTACTGTAAGTCCAGGGGAACGTCCCCTTTGCGTGGATAAGGCGATTTTCCCATTTCCAAATAAAAAGGTTCTGAAGAGGGCGGCTGTACCCCTCGTTACCCAGGGCAACCTCATCCATGTGGTAGATGAGCACTGGGTAACAGTGCTCCCAATGAAGATTTACCCCTGGTTCCTGCATTTGCCTCCACTGAATTGGTTCGCCAAATTTAGGAGATCTGCACCAAAATCATTTATAACTGTTTTCCCCACAAGTGGGAGGGACGTAATAAAACTGATGGTGCCAAATCCTCAGAATTGAAGCCAAAAGGTTTAAAATCAATGGGAATAAAGCTTGACGTGCAAGAAACTAATAGTCAGAAGGGGACAAGTAACAAATTCTCAGTCAAAATCACCGATGGTATTGAGCCATTGAGCCATTGAGTAGTATGATTGCTGATTCCAAACTCCCGTCAAAATTGTCAGGGACAATCCACAATGAGCAGGTATCACCATCAAGTAAAGTCACTGATATTTCAAAATCCCATTTCAGAAATTGGGATTGATGCTTGATGGAGCCCATTTGGCTAAAGAAATGCTCCAGCAGCCAGGAACGGGTGGGTTGGCCATACTGAACCCATTTTTGACCCGTTGGGATCACCCCTATGTGGGGTTTCCCTGGAAGATTCCCGTTGCCTGTCAGGCAAGATGTCATCATGCTAACCGATGTAAATGCAGTAGAGCCTTGGGTCAGGCGTCACAGATGAACCAATCGAAACTTGGCCTTCTGCTAGATCCTTCGATATCAGTTCAAATTAAAATCATTTCCCCCTCCCCCAAAAAATCGCTGGGGTAGGCCAAGTTTGTGTACCCTGATCACTGCTTTGACAAGATGAACCTATTTATTTAACTGAAGTAAGCCGACCAGGGGATGGACATTACTGAATATATGTAAAACTAAGGAAAAACTGACAAATACAAAATTGGGCACCACAGGGTACTTAAATTACCCCTGTTGCCAGCGGGACTGCCAGGTATGGGGGGTTGGTGCACTACTCCGAGGGGGTTTCCCCTGCTATGGAACAGGTGTGAAGGAAAGGGTCTGTGTGGAGGAACCAGAGTGGGAACCATAATTCTATGAGTGCTTTTTGCCTTGGTCTCATATATCCATAAAGCCAGGCTTGGAAGTGCTCCAGTAAGTGGACATGGGGTCTGTTAATAACCCCATGAATGGTTGGGACCGTGCCCTTGAACGCGTCTAATACAATTGTGTAGATTGTCCACATTTCAATGGGTATTATTAGGGAACGGAGGGTAGATGTGATTGGTGACTTGATCTGGAGCGCGAAGATGCTCTTTGATATTGTGGATTTTTGTTCGTTTTGGATCTTAAGCAGGCGTGCGACTTCCTGCAATATAGCTTTGGTTGGGGGGCATGTTTTAGGCGGTGATGTAGGGATCCCTCCCCTTCACATACTGCACATGTTTTGTGGAGGGATCTGGAACGGTCAGCCGTCCTATAGGTCCTTCTCAAACAGCGCCAGGCGTTTGCTCTTATCCTTGGTTGTAGGAGTGGGTGGTGTGTCATTTTCCACATTGCTTTCTGTGTGGTTAAATCATAGGGAATGTCCAGCATATCTAGGTATTCTATCCTAGCTATGCTTGGGGTTGTTGCGAGCATATCCCTCTGGGGGTGGTTTTCTGGGTTTCTTAATTTGAATTGGGGGCTGGGTCGTCCCCTTCCCTGTATAGTACCCATGTTCTCTATGGTCCATCCCATATGGCGGATAGTTCGGAGGATATGTTTGAAATGAGGGGAGGTTCCATGTGGACCCGTTGCAGTAGGGTGCTTGGCAAGGTATGAAAGTAGTCTGGGTGGACTATGTGGGTTGGTTAATTTGAGCGCCTGTGCAAAGTTAGTCCTTGCTGCTCTAGACCAATGTTGTTGCGGGAGGTCTGGAGCAAGGACTTCCTTTATCCAGGTACTTAGGATATGATTGGCATGGCTCTCAAAATCTATTGGTCCCATGCCTCCGCTTGAGCGTAGGCCAAATAGTGTTTCTATCCGTATAGGAGGGTGAGAGCCAGGCCACAGCCAGCCCTGGATAAGCGCGCGAATTGAGGTTATAAAGGTAGATGAGAAGGCTATCGCATGGGCCTGGTACCACAGTATTGGGAGGATGAGCGAGTTAGCAACTGTAACTCGTCCTGTTAGTCCTGAGGTTTTTCCCTTGAGGGAGGCGACGCGTTTGGATACCCGTTGTAACAGGTTACTTTCCATTGTCTCATTAGCATATCCCCCTGATTCTAGCCAGATTCCAAGGTGTCAGACAGGAGTGGTGGTGGGAGGTGTTGCAAAGGGTAATATGATTGGGTTTTTTCTTCGAGTGTTGGTGTGAGGTTCTGATGTTGTGGCCCAAATGTTTGTGTATTTGCTTAAGAGGATGATTTCTGTCTTCCTTTTGTTGAGCGATGCATTGCTCACCTTGGAGTATTCCTCTAGAGTATGTTCCAGCTGTCGGGCATCTTCATTGTTTGCTATACCTGCTACACAGTCATCTGCAAAGGCCAGTATCTTGACTGTTGGTTGTTTTTGTGCGGTTATCCCCATGAGACGTGAGTCAGTTACTCGGAGGAGTGGGTCAAAGCTGAAATTGTATAGCAGTGGGCTGAGGGGATCCCCTTATTTGAGCTCTCTGTGTGGTTTAATCTTGTTTTTTAGGAATCCAGGGCCGCATACAGCCATGGTTGCAGATTCTGTTAGGAGCATCGCCCATTTTATGAATCTTGGTGGGAGTTTGAAGGCATGTAGACATTTTTTTAGGTATAGCCAGATAACACGGTCATATGCCTTTTCCTGATCCAAGAAGACCAGGGCACCAGTTGCTTTGGATTGGCAAATGTTTGCAACAGGGTGTATGTTGTTCCAGATTGAACGCCCTAATAAACCCAAACTGGTTGGGTGATAGGGCGTCAGATGCAATTACGTCTAATCTAGCTGCTAGAATTTTTGTTAGAATTTTTGTGTCAGTGTTGGAGAGTGCAATTGGGTGCCAGTTGGCCAGGTCCAACTTGACACCCTTTTTATACAAGGTTATAACATAGGATTCATGGCCTCCTGGTAATAGGCGTGTTTCCAACAAACTCTGGCTCATTGATGCCAATAGGAGGGGGCGATTTGTTGAAGATATTTTTTGTAAAATTTGTAGGGTATCCCATCAGGCCCTGGGCATTTCCTACGTGGTGCACCGCGAATTGTCTCCCAAAGCTCCTCCCATGTGATAAGGGATAGTATATTGTAATTTGGTGGTGTACTTTGTATCTTGGCAGTTTGAATAAATTCTTTAATTTTTTGTGGATCTGTTGGCATATCGTGATATAATTCAGTGTAATAGCGGTGTACTTCCGCCTTGACCTCCTCAGGGTCAGTTGCCATGGTGCCGTTGGTCTTGCAGACCTGTGTGCATGTGGGCTGGTTTCCGCGGGAGTGGAATTGGTGGAAAAAGTATGTCAAACAGGTTTCACCTTCCTTTATGAACTTACCTTTGTTCAATACTTTGATTCTGTGTTGGTGCTCAATGATGAGATTGTTATGTTGGGCTGAAATTTCTGCCCATTTGCATCCCCAATTAGGGCAATAGCCAGATCTCGGAGTATTTATTTCCAGGTGGTCTAGTTCTGCCAAGTTTCGCTTGATTGTGGCTGTGTCTGCGGTGTACTTGCGTGATGTAATATGTTGGGTTTTGTTGATTAAATCATTTTTGAGATTTTCTCATGTTCCAATGGGATCCAAAGTGAATGAGGCTGTGATTCTGGGTTTATAGCTCAATACATTCATCTTAGTAAAATATATTATTTAAATTTTAAATTTATTTTGGGGAAGGCCGACCATGGGATGGACACTTCCAAATATGACTCAGACGAGACAAAACTCAGTACCAGGTGAGGCACCCCAGAGAAGCGATGCTATCTCTTGTTGCCAGCGGGAACGCCACTTATGGGAAGGGGAGGGAACGTGTGTAGGGGGCGTAGCCACTATTGAGCACGTGTGGAGGAAGGGGTCTGATTTGATGAACCAGACTGGGAACCAGGAGGAGACCAGCTGCCGGCGACGTGGTGGGAGATATCCAAACATCCACACTTGAAAGTGATCCACCAAATGAGACCAGAATCTGTGGACAGCTTCAGGGAGGGTGGGGATGGATCCGGCGATGGCATCCAAGGCAATCGTGTGGATAGTCCACATGGCGATTGCAACTACCAGAGCACGAAGGGAGGGTGGGAGGGGGAGGCCATTGATGAAGCAAACATATCTCTTGACAGACTGAAGGGATGTGTTTGATCCTGGCCTAGCAGACGTTGGACTTCGCGCCATATTACTTTAAAGGTGGGGCACTTCTCCAGGCGGTGAAACAGCGTTCCATACTGGCCACACACGACACAGGATGAGTGTAAAGCATTAGAGCGCTCAGCTGTACGATACACCCGCCTCAGGCAGCGCACCATGGGAGCGGACTTGAGGCTGCAACAGAGGATGGTGTGCATATTTCCAGATAGTCTTTTGGGTCTCAGTGGAATAAGGGATGTCCATCATGTCCAGGTAGTCCACCCTGGATAGGACTTGGGGTCGAATGGGGATCACGCCATCATGGATGGGTAGCCCCTGTACCTCTTGTGTGAACTGAGGAGAGGGGCGGCCTCTTTGGGTTGTATGTCCACTATTACGAATTCTCCACTCTGCGCTTCGCATGGAGAGTAGGATTCGTTTGTAGTGGGTTTTGGTCCCGTGAGGACCTGTGGCTGATGTGTGTGATGCGAGGTATTTCATCAGGGAGTGGGGGTTTGATGGATTGTTGAGGCCCAAGGCTCGGGAGAAGTTGGAGCAGGCCGCGCGGGACCAGTGTTGGGATGGGAGTTTAGGAGCAGTGATGGCCGCAATCCAGGTGCCTAGGATCTTGGCGGCATGGGCTTTGAAGTCAAGTAGGCCCATGCCACCATGATGATGAGGACCAAACATGACCTCTAGCCGTACTGGTGGAGGGCGGCCTGACCAAAGCCAACCTTGTAGCAAAGCATACAGGGATTTGAAGAAGCTTGGGGAGAAGGGGATGGCGTGGGCTCCAAACTAGACTTTGGATAGGAGCATAGAGTTGGCAAGAACAACCCTGCCAGTGAGGGTAGTAGATTGGGCTCTGAGAGAGGCGATTCGCTTCGTCACGTTGTCCAGTATATGGCCCTCCATTACTGCTGACGCGTATCCTCCTGCCTCCAGCCACACGCCCAGATGGCGTACCAGTCCTATGGTAGGTCACAGCACAAGGGAGCACCAGTGGAGCGGTGTGTTTGAGTTAGTAAGGCGTGGACTTGGGCGAGCAGCTGGGCTGGGTTGGGAACTACTTGCTGGGGCCCAGCAGTTCTGAAACCGACCAAGGAGGATGATTTCAGTTTTGGAGGCGTTCAGTGCCGCGTTGCTTACCCGGGAATATTCCTGGATGAGGGCTTTAAGCGCGCGTGCATCTTTATTATTAGACACCCCCACCACGCAATCATCTGCAAATGCCATCATCTTGACTGGGGTTTGGCCTGGCACATGGACCCCAGTGAGTTGGGCATTCACATTTCGCAGTAGTGGGTCAAGGATGAAGTTGTATAAGAGTGGGCTCAGGGGGTCCCCTTGTCGCAGGCCCCTTTGAGGATGGACTACTTCCGTTAGGAAACCTGGGCCGCGCACAGCCATTGTTGCAGATTCCGTGAGCAGCATCACCCAGTTAATGAAGTGGGGAGGTAGGCGGAATTGTTGGAGGCTGGCCCTAAGGTATTCCCAGTTTACTCTATCATAGGCCTTTTGTTGGTCCAAGAATACATGTGCCCCAGAGGCTGTGGACTGACACACATTAGCCACAGAGTGCACGTTATCCCAAATCGACCTTCTGGGGATGAAACCAAATTGTTCTGTGGAGATGGTGGCAGATGCTACAGTCCCTAAATGGTTAGCCATGATTTTTGTTAAAATTTTGGTGTCTGTGTTTGTTAGAGAAATGGGGCGCCAGTTGGCTAAGTCTAGCCTATCCCCTTTCTTGAAGAGTGTGACTGTAAAAGCCTCATGTCCTCCTGGTAGGAGGCGCGTTTCCAACAGGCTTTGGTTGAGTGAGGCTAGCAGCAATGGGGATATGTATTTAAAATATTTTTGTAGAACTCATATGGAATGCCATCTGGGCCAGGGCATTTTTGGTTTGGCGCACCGCGAATGGTAGTCCATAATTCGTTCGGAGTAATTAAATTCATTATTTCCGGGTATCAGAAAATGGTGTGGATATGAGCTCTGTTGAGAAATTCTGCCATTTCAGATGGCTGAATTGGTTCAGCTCAGTATAACTTGGAGTAATATCTTTGCATTTTGATTACCACTTCAGCCGGTGTGTCCATGATAGAATTATCCGATCTTTGCACCTGTGTGCAGGCCACGCTCTGGCATGGTGCAAAATTTTTTTTGAAGAAGTATGCGGTGCACTTGTTACCTTTAGTAATGCGTGTGGCCCTGTATTGGACACAAACCCGATGTTTGTGTTGCCTTTCAAGTGCGTTGAGGTGGGCTGCTGCCTCCACCCACTTCTGGCCCCATGCAGGGCTATATCCTGAGGCTGGAATGTTGGACTCCAAGTGGGCCAATTCTGCCAGCGTGCGCGATATAACCACCAATGTGGCTCGTGAGCATCTGGATGAGAGATGGCGATAGTGGCGGATGGTGTCTTTTTTGAAAGTTGCCCATGCGGAAATGGGGTCTGCACAAAACGGTGCAACAAACAATTTTGCCAAAGTTGCCTCTTCCACCCACGTGGAAAATCCTGGTGACGCAAGCTCTGGGGGGCGGATTTTGCACCAATGTGGGGCCTTTGCAACTGTGACGGGTAAGTGGTATGTTATCGAGACCAGTCGGTGGTTGGAGAATTCCATTTTCATTGTTTTGAAGTGGGAGATGTGGGGTTGGAATTTCGCCGGTGCTAGAATAAGGTCAATGTGGGTCATGGACCTTAATTGGCCATTGTGGATGTGGGGATGCATCATGTTTTCGAGCAGTGGGGCATGTCATGGCAGTGCATCCATTAACCCAAGGGTGGCTTTTAGAATGCATAGTTTTACATGACCCTGTGGGGCGTGGGGTGAGGGTGGCCACCAGTCCGTTGGTGAGGTTAGCTAACAGTTCATGTCACTGATTAGGAAAGAATCGGGGGGTAGCAGGAGGGATTTGACCGACGAGAAAAATTTCCGATGCTCTTGTGCACCATTTGGGGCGTGAATGTTGACAATTGTGTGTGCAACATCGGCCCATGAGAAGGTGACAACGAGTACTCGGTCATTTAGGAATGTTTCTGAAGATGTAAATTTGAAAAAATTGTTTTTCTGAATTAGCACCCCACAGTGCTTTGACCAAAAGGATAGGGATGGTAGGAGCATTGTTTTCCAAGCATCCTCGGAACCTCATGGACAGTGGGTTTCCTGGATGGCCAGGATATCCATGGGTAAATTATTTTGTAAAAAACTCAGTTTCCTAGCCCAGGATGGGGAGGCCTTGAGTCTGGCGATATTCAGCATCCCTAGAGTGAAGGTTTCCCCCATTGCACCTTAGGTGCGAGGGGTGGGCCCCCTAGCCCACCAGCCTCTTCCAGGTCCCCACAGGCTTTCACAGCAGTGCAGGTATTAGCAGCAATGCTATTGGGGTTTTTGTTAATTTTTGCAGAAAGAGTCGCGTTGGCTTTGGCCTTCGTTTTTTGTTTTCCCGACGTCGGACGAATTTTTTTGCGGTGTGGATAAGTTTGGTGCACCGTCAAGTGGGGCAAAAAAATTTTTTCAGTTGGGATAGGTCCCAAGTCAGTTTCAACCGAAGCTTGGGTGCAGCGATTGGGTGAGATTGAATCTCCCATCAGATCCTTGGATTGAGTGGCCTGTTCAGCTTGGGCCTCCCAATCTGATTGGGTGATGGATTCCCAAGTTGCTTCCACCGCGAAGGTCTCCATGTCCTCCTGGCGTTGTGAGTGTGGGATGGTGGTGGTGACCTTGGCCGCTTCCTTGGCCGCAGTCCTATGGGCCTGCTTGGCCTTCTTCCGCTCCTGCGGGGAGATGGGCTTTACCAATAGGTAGCAGCCTTGTGCTCCCCATGGGAAAGCCTCTTTGGTGCTTGCGGTTGGTTCATAGTGCACCTCTCCGCTGGCCATGGCCACCGAGGGGTGCTCTTGGAATGTAACGCCCTCTTTAATAGGGCACACATGTGCCTTATGGCCGAACATGTCACAGTGGGTGCAAATGGGGGCGCGCTGTCCACGGTTACCCGGAATGGGTGGGTGGTGTGCCCTGCGATGTCAATAAAGGTGGAGTGTGGGATCTGGGTTAGGTCCTTTGCAATCTCCTCAGTTGGGGTCAGAACTGCGATGGCTTTGCTGGTGCACAGGTGTGGCATCAGCGTGAAACGTTGCATTTCAAAAGATTGTATTTCGCCATATATGGTGAGACCATCTTTCAGGTGTTGCTCCAAAATGTCACGTTTTACTGTAGTAGGCAAAAAGTCAAACGTGAGGAAAATTTGGTTTGATTTTGTCCATCTGGTGCGTTTAGTTTTGATGACCTGTTGCCCTTCGGGGAGGTCAACCACTACGCGCACCGCTGCAGCCTCATCTGCTGCTATTTTGCTTTCAAAACCTAGGTCCAGCCAACCGTGCAACATGGAGTGAGGTGCAACATACACTGCAGTTGGGAAAATTTTGTGTACATCTTCACAAAATTTTTCCTATAGGGCCATTTTTTGGATGTCCAGATACACACGGACTCTGAATTCCACCAATGAAAGTGGCTGGGAATGTGGCATATTGATGTACTGGTTGCATCGTGCTTGCCACGCGAGTATCTCCAGGGGAATTTGTGACTGCCAGTTTTTTTAGATTTTTTTCTATTCTGCCAGATTCTCCGGTGCGTTTTCGAACGTTAGAGGCCGCAGGCCTTCCGCCTGCTCCTCTTGCCTTGCTTGCCCAACTGCACCCAGACATGGGCGCAGACTAATCCCCTCTATGAGATTATCAAACTAGATTTAGTCTTGAATTGAATGGGTTGCAAAAGTGTTTGCAACGAGAAAGAAAAGTTTAGTAAAATATATTAATAAAAGGTACAATAGTGAACTAAGAGAAAACTAGTTATGATAAAATTAAAGCAAAACTATTGCATCTTATATACTAATTAAAAATTATTTGAGGTGGGTCAACCTTGGGACAAATATACCACACCAAGAAGTTTTCTAGCCAGTACAGGTTTTGAACTCAAAACCTGCACTTAGGGTGGAAGCAATTTACCTGCTCAGCTAACCACTCTCTTATATGGTAATTAATCTTCTAAAAAAGTCTGGTTATATTAAGTTACTATCCAAATTTTATTTAATGATAGTGTAAATTAGCAGAAGTTTTTATAAAAATCACACAGAGCATATCTAGCTAAAGTTAGTTGTTATAAATTACATAGTCTACATATTTTCTAAATATGCTTAATCTTTATGCCCCTAAGTAAAATATAATGGTGGTACATAGTTTTACATGCAATAAAATTATCTTTTTTAGATATGGTAGATAGCTTTGGCATTTTAAGAAAGGTCATTTTGTATCATAAAGTCTATATGCTCATATATTGTGTATCTAATATAGTTATATAAAAAGTGTAAGGCTTTAGGAAAGTATTTTAGGTAAAAGCAATTTTTAACTCAATAAAATTTATTTTTTAAATGAATGACTTAAGGAATATGATGTATTGCTACTATAAAATAGTCAAAAAAGTGGAGGATACCTCAGTGGTACAATAAGGACTCAATAACCACTGATATTAGTTTTGATCCCAAAAGATGAATTTTGGGTATAGGACAATTTAAGGCTACATTGGTGTTGTGCATCAAAGCTCAAACTGAGATAGCAAGTAGCAAGGCAGTTGTTGGAATTTGAGATGACCACATAATTCAACCTTTTACTAATTAACAAATTTGATGATTAAATTATAATCCTATAGGATTGGCAACGGCAGCCAACTGATGGGATTATCGTCAGGCATCATCCCTTATTATATTAAGTATGAATTTGATGAGGGAATAACACCTGACAGTCAAATTATTGCAGTAAATCTTTTATATCTCAGCAGAGGTCACTAACTGATGAGATTATTATCAGCAATCATCCTTGATGATATTAAGCAATAATTCAATATGGGAACAATGCCCAATAGTCAAGTTATAGGGAATTGTTCAGAGTAGAATAAATGGGGAGTAATTGGAAACCAACAAAGCGTTTGAATGCCAGAGGAAGAGAGTAGGATCACCATCAGCCAAAACAATTGGTTTTGAGTCCCTACACCAATTGTTTAGTCGCCAAACAGCTGAGGATTATGCTGCCTAAGAAACTCAAGGCAACAGTACTTGACAAGATTTGGTGCCTAACACTTGAGGGTCAAACTAGCTTAGGAGCACAAATAATTTTCAGAGGACATCTGAAAAGTTGTGTGCTGATTCTAGCTATAAAACCCTTCAAATTATTCCCTAATAAAAGCAGATTAAAACTTGATATTAACTAAGTTGTTATACATTGGTTGTTTAATATTACTCTTAAGAGAAGAGTGCAAGGATCAGATATCCTTAGGTTGTTTTTATCAAATCTCACTTGGCTCTGCAAAAGCAAATAGGGAAAGTGTTCCCTACCAGTATCAAAATATCTTCAAGAGGAAGAAGAACCTGTCTAGCGTTGGACAATTCACTTAACATGGCTTTTGGGCAATCAACTCTAATAATAGTCTTCATACTATTATTGCCCCAGTAGAAAATTTTTAGTCAAATCAACACAAGTATCCACAAATCTGTGCAGTTGAAATCTAGGGCTAGAAGTGAGCAACCGTCCAGCGCCTAGATTTTAACAGCAGTCCATAGGGTTCCTGCCCTATCAGATTGCTGCACATGGATGTTTATCAAGATTTATTCTCTGTAAACTTTGTAGGAGTACCGCACAGGTTTATGTGCCTGATTTCTTATAAATAGGAGAATGTAATAGTTGTATGAAGATAACTATGCAGGTGAGTTTCTTTACTATAAGTGGTCTCAACCCTAAATAGATATCCTCCTACAGGAAGGTACCGATGGCCTTACTTCTGGTAACTTAAAAGCATTTTGGATAAGGAAAACTATCTTTATAACTCTTATATAATAGAATTTGAGAACAAAAAATAGATAAAGGAAATTATTCCTCTAACTCTTCCACAAGAGAACAATATATATAATTTATTACTATCTATTTATTTGTATGTCTTTACTGATAGAATAAGGGCTTGAATAGAATTGCTTGTCACTCAACTCTTTGGCTGGTATCCCAATGAAAATAATATTAGTCACCTATATACTTAACCTAAAGTGGCATACTAAATAATAAACACTTCATCTACCTAGTCAGTATTACCACAGACTAGATTGTGACCCTCCATAGTTTAGATTCTAAAATAGCATGTCCTAAAAAATTTTATCCAACCCCAGAAGATTACCTCTTACAAGCTAGTAGCTTAATAATTAATGGGGTAATTTACATATTTACAGGAGGCTACTTTGCTCAGGCTAACTTACAATTTTTCACTACAAAATTTGCTGTTGATACTTCAGTAACTTCAAAAACACTCTTACTAATTGGTGACAAATCCTAATCAAATTGCACAAAAAAATTAATTGTTGATAATAGAACTAATAATTTATCTCCTTAAAAACTTCATTGGAGGTTATCCCTGAAAAGCTATTAACCCTTTCAATGATTTGACACGTGTATCCAATCATTAGGGGTGTGTCATGAAAATGGCATAAGAAGTTTAGACCGGCCTACCAGTTGAGATGTGTAAGCACCCAAAAAGCAATCCAGAATGCCAGAGGCATTGCTACACGGATGACGTTGTATGGAGCCAGGCATTGGGAAATGATAAATTGATGGTGCAAGACAATAGTAAAAAGTAACCTGAGGACAAACCAAATTGAGGCCGCCCCAGACCCTGGAGGTCTTACTGCAGGGGGTGGTTCCACATGTATGGTTTTGATAAGATTGCCAGTAGTCAAGGTTAAATCAACTGGGGAGACAAGGGGGTGGATCCTTGCCTGAAGACGGTGGATGTACGGCCATAAGATCCCAGTTAATTGTCAGAGAAAGTTCATAACCACAGGGTTAAATTTCCAGAAGTATCTAGCTTGCTGAATCCAGTTTATGATGGTGGGGGCCATAGTTACCATTAGTACTGGTAGAGCCCATCCAGTGTATAGGTTGATGGGCCACCAGAGAAAAGCCATTAGGAATGTGGCCAGAAGGATATCAATAAAATCAAAATTGATAGTTTTTGAGGCAAAATTTTATTGTAAAGGAAAGTAAGAAAATTGACCAACAATTTCTAAGTGCGATGAAACTAATTAAAAGTGGTCAATTGATGCTGGGACAAGCAGGGATTGAGACCCTCAATTTCGACCTAGCTGGCAAATTATTTTGGAATGGAGGCAGATAAGTTCACTGGGAACTGACATTGAAGGATTCTGTGGCAGACCAAGTCACTGTTAGTTTGACCTCAAATGCCCAATCTGAGGCTCAACTGTGTTTATGATGGTTGGCACAATGGCAATTAGCCTGACAAGCAGCAGGAATCCCCCAAGGCCACCCCACGTAGGGGTGGTCCCAATTTGTTGGGAACAGGTTCAGGATGCCCAACCCACCCATGCCCAGTCGCTGGGCTGTTCGTTCAGTCAAAAGTGGTGCATCAGCTGAAATGCCTGATTTGCCAGCAGGGAGCTTTGAACCCTTGTTAATAGTGTCCGATGCTACTACCTGCACATCAGGGATCATCCTCAACGATTTTTGCTGGGGGTTAATTTTTGCAATTATGGTGTTAGCTGAATCAAAACCTTCAGTGATTCCAGACAATAAATCAGCCTTCGTCCCTTTTTGACTATATGGAATCCAATCATTGGGCTTATTCCCACTCAATTTTGGACTGAACGACTTCATTTTAGCGATCTTGGTGAAAATTTCCCCAATCAAATGTACTAGTTCTGCCAAGGTGAAGGTGGGCACTGAGGGAGGAATCCAAAGAGGAAGGGCTGTTACCCAGCGCTTGTCTACCACATGGGTGAGGTTGCCCTGAGTGATGAGGGGTACTGCCACCCTCTTTGGTACCTTCTTACTCAGAAATGGGAAAAGGGCCCAATATAAGCACAGGGGATGTTCCCCAGGACTTACATCACCAATTCCTTTTTCAAAAGGGAGGGCACCACCGCTGGGAAACTGCACAAGTGCCACATTCTTGGGCGCCTTGGGTAACTTGATCGCCATTACAGTCATGATTTTTTTGGGTGTGTGTGTGGGGAGCTTCATTGTGGGATTTGTGAAACTCTTTGAATAGTTCCATACAGTTTGCGCGATTGTGAGCCTTGACCCAACTGTTCTTGTAAGCCAGATACCCTTTACAAGGCACAAGATATTTAACGGACTGATGGGACTTATGGGATGCCAGGATATTCTCCACTTAACCCTCTTCTGCATTTTTGATAATGATTGGCTCAGGCTCCATGGGAACCATGCCCTTAAAGGGCAACAACTGGGAGACGTGGAAGACGGGGTACTGTTTCAGTGAGCTGGAAGCTTTAACTGGAGCACACCATTACCCAAGACTTCCTCTACCAGATGAGGACCCAAACACTTACTTGCAAACTTGGGGGAGGGGAAATGCATACATAAATGATGTGTATTGAGCATAACATAGGAGCCCGCCATTATGTCATAACCTAGAAGGCGTTTTCAATCCGCAAACTGCTTGTAATCTTTAATAGCCTTTGTGAGGTGTTTCCACACGAAGGATTGAGTGGACCTAATATGTTCAGCATGGTCCGCGGCAGCTTGGACCTCAGGCTGCAAGCAGGGTCCAACCAAAAAGGAAGGATTATAACCCAACATCGCTTCATAGGGAGAAAATCCCATGGTAGCATAAGTCCCATTGTTGTAAGAGAATTGAGCAAGGGGAAGGTTGTTAGCCTAAGTGTCCTGTGCGGCTGCAGCATAGCAACGCAGGTACTGTTCAGGGACTTAGTTAACTTGCTCAGTCTATCCGTCAGACTGAGGATGATACACCGTGGAGCAACAGGGGAGATTTTAGAATAAATAAGAGTTTACTCCAGAACCATGCCATGAACTGTACCCCATGGTCACTGATGATCTCCTTTGGGAGGCCAAACATTGAGAACACATGACGCACAAAGAGGCGAATGATTTCCTCTGACGTAATTGTGGAAGTATAAGGAATAAAAAGGAATAATTTAGTAAAATGATCCACCACCACCATCACCACCATAAACCTGTTAGAGCAGGGAATTTGACAATAAAATCCATGGACACCAATGTCCATGGACCCTCCACCTGCTTTAAAGGGTGTAGAAGCCCATTTCTACCAGAGCAATCCAACTTGGCCTGAGCACAAGTAACACAATTGGCAATCTGGGCTGGAACCTCCTTGGTTAAATCCACCCAATTGTAGGTCTGCTTGATCAAGTTAATGCATTTCTTATTTTCTGGATGGCTGATCATGGGAGGGTCATGATGCGCACAAAATACCTTGGCTCTGAAGAGGGGGAACCCAAATACACGACCTGAAATAAATAAGACCCTCCTCCAAGGAGTATAGAGAGTGTTTATGGTTTTGGTGGGACAATTGCTCGACCAACTCCAAACCCTCAGGGCAAGCCATTTGTCTGGCCAAGACCTGAGAAACTAGCAGAGAGTCAGGGGGCCAGAGTGACAGAAGAGATGACAGGGGGAACAATTGACAGGATTTGAGTAGCAGGAATCACAGTAATGAGGTCCACATCCTCTGGGTCCAAGGGACAGTGGGCGGAGCTGCAGCTGAGAAAATCTGGAATTATGTTAAGCGCACCTCTTACGAATTCATATTTAAAATTGAAACTGCACAAGTCCTGATAGGTTCATGCCTGTTGGTGTGCCAATTTCTGGGGTTTACAAAAAATACAAAATACCCTGGTGATCTGTGCGGACTGTTAACTCATGCTAAGCACCTTGTAACAGATACCTTCAATAAGTTAATGCCCATGCTACAGCTGCCAACTCATTGTCATAGATGGCCCAAGACTCTTCTGTAGAGGTAAACATTTAAAAAAAATAGGCGACTGGATGTTCCAGGCCATCATGCACTTGGAGTAACACTGCCCCCACTGCCACTGAGGAGGCATCGCATGTAACAATATATGGCTTGGCGGGATCTGCATGCTTTAAGACAGGAGGAGATAAAAACACCTCTTTGATTGACTCAAACGCCTGCTGGCATTTGGGCGTCTAACAAAATGGCACATTCTTGCCCATGAGGGGTTTAGCGGGGCAGTTTACTTGGGAAAGGGCCAGGGAAAATGTTTTTAGGAAAATAATGGTTCCTAAAAAACTCTGTAATTGTTTCTGGGTTGTTGGGGTTGGCCATTCTTGGACAGCGTCCAAATTATTAAGAGGAATTGCGTAACCATTCTTAAGGACTAAGTTTCTGAGAATGGTAACTTCCTCCTTATAAAACTCACATTTGGAAGGCTTGACAAACAAGCCTGCCTTATGCAAGGCAGCCACGACTGCTTCCAAGTCAAATAGCATGTTGTTCGGGAGTCAGGGAGTGAACCAGAATTTTGTCAATATATGCAACCGCGCAAGTAAACTGGAGGTCACCCAGCACACTGTCAATCTTATGTTGAAATGTAATGGGAGCATTCTTCAGCCTAAAGGGCATTATGCGGAATTGAAAATGCCTCACTTTGTCCAGATCACTGCTAACCATTCTTGTCCTTTCATTACCTGAATCTGGATAAAGGCGTTGGAGAGATACAGCTTAGAGAAAACACAAGATTTGGCGATTGCTTGGCTTATCATCTGCTCCAAAGGTAGGGGGTAGGGGTCATGAACTGTTACTTTGTTTAGATGTCTGTAATCTATGCAGGGATGGAGGGAACCATCAGCTTTTTGGTGAAGATGATGGGAGATGCGACTGGAGAGGTTTCTCAAACAACCAACCTTTTCTCAGCATGTCATCCAACCAAGTGTTGAGCACAACCTCCTCTTCCGCTGTATGGGGGTACAACGGGAAGTTGATATTCACCAACTCCACTGTTGTACAAAAACCCAAGTCAAATTTATAATGAGGAGGTAGACAATTCATCTTTCAGAAATAAAAAAAACTTTAATAGTGCAATAAAATTTCTGGAAAATTGGATGGTATACCTGCAGAGGAGACAAGGGAAGTGATAGAACTGCGACCTTGAGTTTTCTTAAAAGTGTTGATCAGGAAAAATTCACACTCTAGTTGATCATTAATGAACAACAGCATGTTATACTCCAGGTGGATCCTGACATGTTGTTGGCACCATCAACCTACTCCTAAAATCACCGGAAACACCAAGTTGGCATCACAGAAAATTGATCGCAGAATCTAAACTGATGTACTGAAAAAGGTACTGGCTGATGGACAACATATGATGTCTGGGAGGCAGAAGAAGCCACTATCACAGATGGGCTCACATCCATGTCCTGTTCTAATTGTTGGGCTAAATTGATGCTCATGAAATTACCCATGGCACCGGTGTCCACCAGGGCCTCAAAGGAGATATGGTGGGATCTGATACTAATCTTCATATGCAATAAGAAATAAGCGAAATTTTGTTTATTGGAAGATTCAGGAATTCTGTTGTGACTGAAGAAATAGCTGGCAAATTGGGGAGAAGGTCAGAAACTTTTCCTGGAGTAAAGATGGGGAGGACAAGAGCTTGAGAACCAGCTTCAAACATCTGGGCTTTTACTGATTCATTTATAGGTAGATCAGGATCAGCTAACTCTGATGCAGTAATAGTGATGGGCTCATAAAGATAGAACTATCACTAGCTCAATGATAGACACTACATCCGCATCATCATTGGTAATCCTATCATGAAATTTCCCTTTTGATAGAGGGAAGCATGGTGAGGGGAGGCATTGATAGTAATTGTGGTGGCACATATTTGATCAACCGTTCCTTTTGAGGTGGACCAGACCTCATGATGAGCAGAAACTGAATCCAAACCTGATCTAAAGATTGCTTGAAGCATATCATTAGAGAGTTCCAGTGTGGGATCCAGTTCACAAAAGATAGAGATCAAAGAAGCCAAACTAGGGGCTTCAGCCATAGTATAGAAAAATTTGAATAAGTGGTCCAAGTGTGACACAGGGGTTTTTAAGGCAGCCAATATGATGACAATCAGCAAAGCAGGATCTCCTGCTTGTGAGGAAGAGCGCAGAAGGCCTCTGATCCAATGATGGGCGTCCCCTTCCACTGCATCTAATAAAGCTACCCCTTGTTGGGCATGAGATAACTCAGCGGCATTGTTAAGGGAAATTGCCAAGCACATCTGAACCTCAGTGAGGGCATCAAGAACTTGATTTATTATCTCTTGGGATAGAATATATGAGCTTTCCTCTGGATTATTATGAGGGGGAGGGGTAGTAATCCACATAACTTGGCTGCCCTGAAGAAATTTCTCCAGGGTAGAGTGGATACTACTCCCAAAATCAGCAAGTGACTAAACAAATAACAAAAAGCAGACTACTGATTCCATATTCATTTAGTAGAGGGTGACCACTGCAATGCCTACCTCAAAGAGCAGGGCAGAAGTGGCTGGAAACAATGGTTGGTCAATTATATCATGAAAATGGCAGAAGAAGTTTAGACTGGCCTGCCAGTCAGGATGCGTAAGCACCCAAAAAGTAAGCCAGAATGCCAGAGGCATTGCTGCATGGATGATGTATGGAGCCAGGCATTGGGAAATGATAGATTGTTGGTGTAAGGCAATAGTGAAAAGTAACCTGAGGACAAACCAAATTGAGGCTGCCCCAGACCCTGGAGGTCTTACTGCAGGGGTAGTTCCACATGTATAGTTTTGATAAGATTGCCAGTAGTCAGGGTTAAATCAACTGGGGAGATAAGGAGGTGGATCCTTGCCTAAAGATGGTGGATGTATGGCCACAAGATCCTAGTATATTGTTGGCAAAATTTTATAATGATGGGGTTAAATTGCCAGAAGTATCTAGCTCGCTGGATCCAGTTTATGATGGTGGGGGCTATAGTAACCTTTAGTACTGGTAGAGCCCATCCAGTATATGGCTGATGGGCTACCAGAGAAAAGCTATCAGGAATATAGCCAGAAGGATATCAATAAAATCAAAATTGATAGATTTTGAGGCAAAATTTTATTATAAAAGAAAGTAAGAAAATTGACCAACAATTTCTCAGTGCAATGAAACTAATTAAAAGTGGTCAATTGATGCTGGGACAAGCAGGGATTGAGACCCTCAATTTTGACCTAACTGGCAAATTATTTTGGAATAGGGGCAGATAAGTTCACTGGGAACTGACATTGAAGGATTCTGTGGCAGACCAAGTCACTGTTAGTTTGACCTCAAATGCCCAATCTGAGGCTCAACTGTGTTTATGATGGTTGGCACAATGGCAATTAGCCTGACAAGCAGCAGGAATCCCCCAAGGCTACCCCACGTAGGGGTGGTCCTAATTTGTTGGGAACAGGTTCAGGATGCCCAACCCACCCATGCCCAGTTGCTGGGCTGTTTGTTCAGTCAAAAGTGGTGCATCAGCCGCAACGCCTGATTTGCCAGCAGGGAGCTTTGAACCCTTGTTAATAGTGTCCGATGCTACTACCTGCACATCAGGGATCATCCTCAACAATTTTTGCTGGGGGTTAATTTTTACAATCATGGTGTTAGCTGAATCAAAACCTTCAGTGATTCCAGATAATAAATCAGCCTTCGTCCCTTTTTGACTATATGGAATCCAATCATTGGGCTTGTTCCCACTCAATTTTAGACTGAACGACTTCATTTTAGTGATCTTGGTGAAAATTTCCCCAATCAAATATACTAGTTCTGCCAAGGTGAAGGTGGGCACTGGGGGAGTAATCCAAAGAGGAAGGGCTGTTACCCAGCACTTGTCTACCATGTGGGTGAGGTCACCCTGGGTGATAAGGGGTACTGCCACCCTCTTTGGTACCTTCTTACTCAGAAATGGGAAAAGGTCCCAATCTATGCACAGGGGATATTCCCTGGGACTTACAGGGTGTATATAAATTTAAAAATATATATATGCATTCAAAAAATAAGGGTTATATAAATCCAAATATGCATATATGTATCTAAAAAATGAGGGATATTTAAATCTAAAAATATATGTATTCAAGAAATAAAGGTTATGTAAAACTAAAAATGCATATATGCATCCAAACAATAAATAAAATGATATTGCTTCAAAGATAATCAAAAAGCCAACTAGGCAGATAATAGAATTTAGAACACCAACGGCATTACATTGTTTAAATTACATAAATATAAGTTAAATAGGAATAGAAATTAAAATATCATTGAGTTCACATTCAGGATTCAACTGATTTTTAAAATACGTACCATAATGCATGAGAATATACAATTAAGGTCATTTTTTATTTATATTTCTTTTTAAAATTTACTGATTATTTATGTTATGAACAGGACCAAAATAACTGCAAAAAGTGCAAATTTTGGCCAAGAAATTTTGTCAAATTTAAGAACCAAAAAAGGATTTTTTTTGAAAATCAGTGAAAGGGTTAACTGTCTGGCTCAGAATCAAATTCTGAAATAGATTAAACTAATATCTCATATGAGAATATCCCCTAACAATAGTTGTCAAACATCAACAATTCTACAGCCCTTAAAGTTGTTTATTAGAGAGCAACCCGAAGCAGGATAGGACAGATAGTATTAATAATTTGTCACAGCTGGATAATTTAGGCACTCCATAATCCCAACATCCTCATTTACCATTGATTTCAATTTTCCTATTTTCCCCATTAATTGGTGCAGTATCATCCCCAGGTTGGCCACCTCAGATAAATAATATAGTCATAAATTTGAGCCTCATTATAACATCTATAGACTGTTGGACTCTTGATTTTAATATATTATAAAAAGTTAGTTTAAATTGAACATCTTGATAGAGAGCTATCATTTAATATAAGTAGTTCTTTAGTCCAACTAGTTTGATATTTTACAAAAATAATTACCACAAAATTATTCACAATCTGAGACGTGAAACATTACAAGTAAAGCATATTAATAACTACTAAAATTGACTTTAAGCACAATTAGCAGTGTCATGCATAACTCTTTCTAATAATTAATATGCTAATCGCAGATGCCTAACACTTTTTTAGTACTAGATGGTCCCAATGATGCCTAACACTTTGGTAATAAAAAAGACGTTTAGTCTAAGCTAAGTGTTTATTTTATACAGCAAAATATGCTACCGCAATACTTTATTTGATGAATGAAGCATTTTTTAAATATAAGTCAATACTAAAAAGAGCAAGAATTCAAATCCTTCTAGCTTGAGTAATCTTATTCGATATTTAACAATTGTAAATATGTTGGCTTAACAAAAAAGCAGTACTTTAAATAAGAAGTTATCGAAATATAAGAAATGGAGAGAGTACTTTAGTTTTGCTTTAAAGCAAAAGCAAACCTGATTAAAATATGCATGCTAAGTAAAAGCGCCTACTTCTTTTCTTGAAGGCAAACGCTTACCATTTTCTGAACCAATTTAAACAGAGGAGATGAATCGTCATTGGTATCTCTCTCTAAAACACTTACAACTGCTTTTTCAGCATATTTTCCAAGCATGTCTACTTCAACGTTGACTTTATCGCCTACTTTTTTGGTGGGCATTATCACGTGTTCTTGAGTATGAGGGATTAGCATAACAGTGAAGGTTTTCTCCTGATCCGCCACTTCACATACTGTTAAGGAAGTCCCATCTAATGCAATATACCCCTTTGGTACGATATACCGCATCAACTCGGCATCATCGAGTTTAAACTTAAACCAAAGAGAATTATCCTCGGTAGTTATAAACAATATTGTCGCTGTACAATCCACATGACCCTATAAACATTGTTGAGTCAAAGCTAACCATAAAGGATTAAATCTGCACAAGCAGATATCGTCATATGTATAGCACAAAACAATATATATATATATATCTATAAATTGTCAAAAAGGTAATTGTATCATATAAAAAAGTTAAAATAAGAATAGTTTCGCTTCTTTATATTATCAGTAATAAAATACTCAATGGTCTTTTCCAAAAAATATAAAACTAAAAACAGTACCCCGATAAAGCTTTGTCTAAATTAAGCTACTAGTAATATAAAATTTCACTGTAACATTTCAAAATATTTTCAAGTTTAGCGCTATAACTACATAGTCTGGTGTGTTAAGGATAACACATCATAAGGGTTAGAAATCCAAGCCTGCGTTGAATTCTAAAAATGAAGTAAACCGACAACTATTTTGATTTTTTTAGTACTAGATGGTCCCAACTATTTTGATTTTTACGTTCCGAAATGCACGTATGAACCTTTACAATTAAACCCTAAAAGGTATTCAACAAATTTTGTTTTGCTAATAATTGGTTTGATATTCACAGAGCAAAAGTCTAAGCATTGACTAAGCGTTAGAATAAACGATAGCCGGTAGTCAAGTTAAGGTGAGAATATATACACAAAAAAGATATAAGGCTTCAAAAAACAATGTCAAAAGAGGAAATCGGAACGTTTGAATTTACCTGAACAAAGTGTCCACCAAAGCGAGTCTGACTTGAAGCTGAACGTTCGAGGTTTACGCGAGAACCAACATTAATATATTCTTAAAGAATCAAAGAATGAGCACACAAGAACGATTTTGAGGAAATGCTTACTTAAATTTGTCTTCCTCAAAGTTTCAGGGGCGAGGTTAACTTTAAACGAATTTCCATCAAAGTTAGTGACAGTTAGGCAAGTTCCTAGTGAGTATAAGTTTTAGTTGTTCAGTAAAAAATCGCCAATAAAGTAAATTTACCATTGATGGCAATACTATCCCCGAGTTTACAATCTTCTAGGATACCAGTGGCTTCTCCAATAGTTATTGACCATCCTTGGCCGCCATCAGCAGCCCGGTCAAGTTCTGTGCTATCAATAACCTTTCCAATGCCTTCAATCAGACCAGTAAACATATTGATTTAAATTCCAGAATTTACAGCGTGTTCCGTAAACCCTTAAGGCTTAAGTTATAAATAGCATATTGGTGGTTTACCAATATTCTTGCAGGTCAAGCCAAAAGTTGAATTTTGCCAAATTAATCAGCTTAGGTTTCAATCCTGGTAAAAGACTACTGCGTATATAAACTTATGCGCTAAAGTTTCTAATAAGCAATTATTCTCTTGACGTGAAAAATCAATTTCTCCTTGCATCTCATTTTACTTTTATATTCGGATATAAATACTGCCTCGGACGTAACCGATTCCACTGTATTCCTTAACGGGTTGCTTACGCGGCAACGGAATTATCCTGGTACTCCGGATCATCTGTCTGGCGGTTGTTTGTCATCCTGGGCATTTATCACAATAAAACGCCCAAGGAAAGGATTTCCATTATTTTATATAGAATAAACTGTAAAATAAGTTTGAACACTAAAACATGTCACTTTATTGAAAACTAGCGAGATTTTTATACCCATTTCTAGGGGTTTTCAGGGTCTAAAATATATTTCAGGGTTGTCAGCATAACTTGAGTTAAAAATAAATATTTCTCAAACAGTTAAATTGAAGATTCACTGAATGTCGGCAAATTGCTAACTTGTTTGATGTCCCCTATTCATTTTTTGTATTAGTATAGTTTAGAATGGTTGCCATTGATTGTAGGTTTGATACTGCACTCCATTGAGGGTCTCTAGGTTGTAGTTTCCATAGAAGAGTATTTTAGTAACCCCTAAACAAACCTTTGAAGTGAGGGTGAGTCTGTCAGATATCCAAGATGCCAAGGAAGAACTTGACTTCCATTAAGGGTATTCCAATACCCATGATAGCATCCATAGTTCACATGACATTGCTGTTCTAAGTATTTGGGAGTATGATCTACTTGGGGAAAATGTGGGAAATATTGATATATGAACATCAATCCTATTATGACCATTAAGCTAAGAATTTGTAATAATCTCACTCATGCCTCTTGTGATGAGGAGAGGCTCTTGGTCAGGTTGGAAGCAGCTGTGTCTTCCATTCTTAATTAGGTTTATAATCAGAGTTTGCCTGTTCATGCACCTGGTAATGGGGTGTAGCTGCTGTATCTCAATTTGATTCTGCTGATATGCTTTTTATCATTATAATCTTCTGTGGTAGTTTCCATAATTTGGTTTAGGTACAGTGGATTGGGCTAGTTGTCTGGGTGTTCAATTTGAGACAGGGATCAGAATTCACATAACCTTGAATTAAGGTTGGTGGGTAGCTGTCAGAAAGTGACTGTAACTCTCTTGTTTCTGGAGAGGTGGTGCAGAATGAACTGCTGCACAACAAAAGAACTAGTCACTAGAAGAAAAGATAATAGAGAGGGGAGGATACCCCAGTGATAGAGTAGGGACCTCTACTGCTGCCTCCCCAAGTTCAATTCTGGTACTTGAACTTTGGGTAGGGGACAATTATGACTGTGTTGGCATTGTGCACCAATGCCCTGAACTGAGATAGCGAATAGCAAAGGTGGTCCATGGAGTTCCTGGCCTATCATATGCCACGCATGGAGGTTTTCCAGATTTTATCCTCCTTTCTCATTTTCTTCACTCCCCTAATAAGTGCAAAATTGTCCCCAGGTTGGCCCACAACGAATAAAATAAATAAAATAAAAAAAGAAAAGAAAAGAAAAGAGAATAGCCATATAGTACTAAAAAAAGAAAAGAGAATAGAGCGCTTAAAAAGTGCCAGTGAACAGGGGACCCAAAACAGGGTGTATAAGATTGTATAAGCAACTAAATATCCTAAAAATGCCATGACTTGGTTGGACCCCAAGGAGGAGTCCATTACCAGGTGCAAGTCAGTGTCAGGTTGCTTGGGTGCCTCAATCTGGATGGGACCTGGCTTTTCCAGGTATGCACTAGAGTTCAACATTATCTTAGACAAAATATAATGACATATGTTGTTGAAATCTCCCTAAGGAGGTCTGCAAAGAGGTCAGACCAAAGGACCATCTGAAAATAATAAAGACGTAGTTTTTAACAAAACCATTTGACCAACAAAGAAGGTTGGTCGCAAATCAATAATTATAAAGGATTGGGGGTCATTTTCCATTAGGTGATGCATTGCATCCAATCCAACCAATAAGCATAAATCATCATCCTTTGTGGTACTATAGCTTGAGTATGCTCACACTCTGATGATTGACAGAAAATGATTTTTCCAGATTTGGCAATATTATAAGTCAAACTGATCTCAAAACCCCATTCTCCAAATAACTGCAAAGTCCCATCATATTTTTTCAAATAGTTGGCGCATTTTGATGTTGCAGATGTAGTGCTCATCTGACCATCACATGCACCCCCAGTACCAACTAGGGCATGCTTTGACTTTACCCAGCGTTGGTCCAGGGTATGCTTCAAGTCAGGCATGGCTGCCAACTTAACCTTTTTGGCCTTCTGAAGACCATCCTTGTCTTTACAATTTGTTCCCACAATTATGTCATTCAATAATGACATCACCATCTGGTATTTTTGAGGCTCCACCCCTCCTCCTTAAGCTTCAGTCATGGAAAAGCTCTTGTGAGCAGGGACCAGCTTCATGGTGGTGACAGTTTGTTTGGGCTTGGTCTCAGCTGCATCTAGGATATGCTCGTGGAATTCTTCAATGATGTCCTGGACATGAACACAGTCACATGCTGGAACCTAGCTGTTCTCTGCTGCGTCAAACGCTAACCATGTCACCAGGTACTCCAGTCTCCTCTTCACCTGATGGGAGGCTACCACCTCCCCTACTTCCCACTCCAGGGTCCCATCCACAAGGTATGCCTCTGGGGTCTCAGGTGGGGCACCCTCAAACAGGGGCAACTTGCTCTCATGGAATACTGCAAAGATCTAAAACAATAAAGGAAGATACAACTACTATGAGGCATGACCTGCCTTTCTGATAATGCGTTAAAGTCCTATCCTCTTTGGGCCAAGTTTCCGGCATGGCTTCTTGATTAGGATATTTCTGGCATCCAGCATCATGAGATCTACTTCCTTGTAGGTTGGCTCCACCCATCTCTTACCATCTGCATTCTCCTTATATAACTTCATGGTGGCTTCAAAATTGGTGTTGACCCCTTAGTATACTTTCTTAACGGACATAGCAAAGTTCACCACCACTACTACCCTGGACCCCCCGCTGGGTTTCATATTAAATGAAGGGTTAAATAATAATTGGCAAAGAAGGGAGAGCACATAATGGAAGCATGCTGGGCATTGCTTATAACTAGATTGAGCCAGTGGAAGATGGGAATCCCATTCAGAAGGTTCAGATGCAGTGTAACACTGCAAGACTGCTCAAGGCACTGGTCATTCGCTCTGTCTGCCCATCTGATTGGGGGTGCTAGGCAGTTGAGTGGCACAGATGAATCTAAATATTTTTCACAACCTCTACCAAAACACGGATGTGAACTGGGGTCTGTGGTTAATAATAATCTCCTGGAGAACCCCATGGAGGGAAAACACATGAGAAACAAAGAGACTAGCCATCTCCACCGCTGTTATTGTGAGTTATAAGGAATAAAATGGGAGAACTCTGTAAAGTGGTCCACCACTACCATGATAGTATCATAGTCCTCAGGCGCAGGTAACTCCACAATAAAATCAAATGTTAGGGAAGTCCAGGGCCTCTCTGCCTTTTGACAGGTTCAACGACCTTGCAAGAGTCTGGCAATTTGGCTTCATCCTGTTGCAGACCTGGTACTCCTTACAATACCAGGCAACCTGTGCAGACAACCCTTCCAATTATATATGCGGCAAATCAGTTCCAAGGTATTCACCTTCCCAGGGTGTCCAACAGTAATCCCATCATGGTAATCCTTGATTATTTCCAAGCTGAGTGACCTGGCAGATACCCAAGAGGTCCTTGAAACCACACCATCTTATCCTTTACATGGTAACACTTGGTAATATCTTCCTAATATAACTTGCTATTGCTGAGAACCATAGTATATTCTGCTGACAAGGGCGGAGAAAGGACAACCTTTCCGAACATACCATATTCCTCCGCGTTTTCCAGAGGAGCAAGATTTAATATGCATACTTTTTTTCCACTCAGCATAACTTTCTAAGCCAAATTACACAGATTAAAAAGTAAAACTCTATCACCTGTAATAGTTTTTCTCCAATGTCCTCGGATTCCCTGCCAGCTGCCCCAGTGTGGGGCAGTGGCAAAACTCCCCCACCATTTTCTGTCTGACAGGAAAACGCGCTTGGACTAGCTCACCCAGTCATACCAAACCCCTGGGACAATTCATTCATCCCAAGGATCTCGATGCCCACCTCACTCATACCCAAGCAGTGCTCCATTGCCCCCTGGTGCTCCCCGGAGCAACATGCATTTTAGCCTTAGGGTCAAATATGGGAAACTTTTCCCCTACCATGACTAAGCCATTATTGAAATGGCTCAGGTGGTGATGTATCCCAACACATTTATTGACTTCTGCCCCTATAAGGGGTATTTTGATCTCAGCTTCACCTGTGAAGCTGATGCCACCACTGTGGCAACTGTGCCTCAGGTTTTCCAGGGTACCCCTCTCCCAACAACTTGGACCTAGCTCCCAGCAAACATCACTTTGGTGGTCAGTTCGCTGGTTTTCCCACCCACCTTCCCCTTGAGGTGCTCCACCAGGAGCTGATAGAAGGTTTGGCAGTCTATGGCTCCAACCCCATCTTGCAATTTGTGGTCCCAAATGGGGCCACACGCCTCACTGGGCCTTGGGTATATGCCACAATCAGCCCTGAATCAAAAAGTTGCCCCATTGATTCCCCCTCATGCTGTTATCCCCTCTGCTTCCAACCATCCATTCTGGGCCTATGTCAAGGGCAGATGGATGATATGTCCATCCTGTTTCAAGTTGGACCACTAAAAACGCAAGTGCCCATCCCTAGCTGCTTTTAATGGCATTGATTTTTCGCCCACCAGCCTCCAATCTGCTGCCCACCCTGTGCCAGCTTTAGTATGGGGTACAATCCTACCCCCCTCCCTCAAAGCCTAATGCTGCAGCTGCACCTGAAGCCACCAATCAGCCTCCTCCTTGCCACAGTGCCACAAACGCTACATCCAATCAAGCACAGGATTGGACCCCAGTTTGATCCCATGCATCCTCCAACAAATCAACCAAACCTCAACCATATGCCAATTCCCCAATTCAATTCAACCGGAACCCATGGGAGTTCTTGGCTGAAATTGACAAATCAGGTAATTTCATTGAAGAATAATCTCTGCAAATTGAGCTGTTTTTTAATGCAGAATGGGACGCCAAATTCCCCCTCATTTATATGCCCCACAGCCCAATGCTGAATCATTCTACAGCAATTACCAGCTTGCAGTAGAAGCAGCTGCTACACCAGATTGTTGTCCCCTCCGCAAAGCTGCCACCAAATCAGTGGCAATGCTCACAGGAGGTATTAGACCTCCTGTTATCCCCATAAATTTTACTCCAAAAAGTAAGATTAATATGTTTCAATTGCACAAAAATGTCAATGACACTATCCAGAACGTGGTAATTGTAGCACGGAATCCCAAAGCTAAGGTTACCTGAACCAATATTACCACGCTCATTAAATTACCAGATGCCCGCATTAAAGCTAAAAAAGCTTTAGCTGAATATATCACTGCCATTTTCCTATATATTCCTATTTATTCGGGGAAGGTTGACCAGGGGACAAGCACTTCTGATATAGTGAGAAAACTAATAAAATTTGATAAATAGAGACACCCCAGAGGGTTCAAGGCCCCTCTTGTTGTCTCCAGGATCACCAAGATTAAGACGGTAGGGAAGGGTAGTTATGCTGGCTTATTCTTAAATGCAGCATGTGTGAAGGAAAGGATCAACTTTTAGGAACCATATGAGGAACCATGTGTTGATTGTCCTTCTGTTATGGGGAGTCATATGTCCAAACATCCATGCTTAAAAGTGTTTCAATATATGGCTGTGGAAGCGATGAATGGCTTCTTGGATTGTTGGCACTGCTCCCGTGAACAATTCCAGTACCATTGTGTGTATCATCCATAGCGCTATTGCTACTATTAGCACCCTGAGAGATGGGTGAATAGGAGAGTCTATGTTTATAGCAAACATGTTCCTTGCTAGGCTGAAAAAATGTTCGTTTTATTGGCGGAAAAGACGCATGGCCTCTTTTCATATCGCCGCTGATGTTGGGCATTGTTCTAAACGGTGGGATAGGCTTCCATACTGACCACATATTGCACATGAGGTGTGATTGGCGTTTGACCGTTCAGCTGTTTGGTATACTCTCCTCATGCACCTCCATACATGTGCTCTTATCCTGGGTTGGAGTAGAGGGTGATGTGTGTATCTCCATACTCTTCTTTGGGTCTCCAGGTTGTAGGGTATGTCCATATGGTCCAGGTAATCTATCCTAGCTATGGTATTTGGGCTTTTGCTTATTATGTTGTCTGTGACTATTTGATCATTGATCTCCTGTCTGTGAGTTAGTCTTGGGCATCCTCGGTGACTGGTTTGTTCATTTATGTGAATCCAGCATGTCGCTCTTCTCATGGCTAGGAGTATTCATTTGAAATGTGCAGGAGTGCCATGTGGTCCTGCAGCTGTAGGATGGGATGTCAGATACTTGATTAATGTGTTCTGGTGCTCTGGGTTTCTTATTTGTAGTGCACGTATAAAGTTATATCTTGCTGTTCTGGCCCAGTGTATATCTGGAAGAACTGGGCTAGTCACCTGAGTTATCCAAGATCCCAGTATATGGGTTGCTTGCTCTACGTAATTATTAAGCCCAATGCCTCCATTCCTTCTAGATCCAAATAGGGTTTCGAGGCGTACAGGGGGTTATGGTTGGACCATAACCATCCTTGTAATAGGGCATGGACTGTGTTGAAAAAGGATGGTGAGAAAGCGATTGCACGGGCTGTGAACCATATGATTGATAAAATCATAGAGTTGGCTACCGTGACCCTTCCTGTTAGACCTGTTTGATGTCCGTGTAAGGAGGCAATGCATTTTGCTATTTTGTTCAATAATTGATTTTACATCATGGAGTTAGCGTAATCCCCTTCTTCCAACCATACTCCCAAGTGAAGAACAGGGCCAGCTGTTGGCTTGGTGATGAATGGAAGTTTCAGTGAGGTCATTGCTAGTTTACGCCTCCTATGTCTGGTCAGGAGTCTTGATGTTGTATTAGCTTGTTGCCCCTAGGTAGATGGCGCCCAATGGGTCTGATATTTTCCCAGGAGTATAATTTCCGTTTTCTCGGTGTTAAGTGATGCGTTACTTATGCCTGAATAGTCTTGTATTATTTTCTCAATTCTGCAAGCGTACTGATTGTTGGATATGCCCACCACACAATCATCAGCAAAGGCCATCATTTTGACTGGTGGTTGGCCTTTGATGTTGATTCCTTTGAGCAGTGTGTTTGTATTTCAGATTAGGGGGTCTAGGCTAAAGTTGTAGAGTAGAGGGCTTAAGGGGTCTCCTTGTTTTAGTCCTCTCTGTGGAATAACTGGGTTGGTTAAGAAGCCTGCTCCCCGCAAAGCCATGGTTGCAGACTCTGTAAAAAACATTACACAGTTTATAAATCTATTTGAAAGCTTGAATTTTTGAAGGCAGGTCCTAAGATAGGTCCATTCACCCTATCATAAGCCTTTTGTTGGTCTAAAAAGACAAGGGCTCTAGAGGTTTTGGACTGGCAGACATTTTCAACTGTGTGGATGTAATCTCATATGGATCTTCTTAAAACAAATCCATATTGTGATGGGGATATCGCATCAGTTGCAATTTCTCCTAGTCGTTTAGCCATAATTTTTGTGAAAATTTTTGTATCTGTGTTGGTTAGGGAAATTGGGCGCCAGTTGGATAGGTCTTATCTGTCTCCTTTCTTGAATAAAGTAACCGTGTAGGCTTCTTTGCCTCCAGGTAGAAGGCATGTTTCCATAATACATTTGTTCATTGAATCTAGAAGAATGTTAGAGATGTTAGTAAAATATTTTATGTAAAATTCTAGGGAATCCCATCAGGTCCAGGGCATTACCCTCTTGGTGTACCGCGTACTACTTCCCATAATTCCTCACGCAATATTAGGTTGATTAAATTGTGATTTTGGGCCGCGGTGTCAATATGTGCACTTCTAAGAAATTTTTCGATTTTTTCTGGTTTGATCGGCTCAGATTTATACAATTTTGTATAAAACCTGTGCACTTTGGTTGAGACTTCTTCGGGTGTTTCTTCTATGGATTTGTCCAGTTGACAGACCTGTGTGCAAGCTATTGTATTTTTCCTCACGTGGAATTGGCAGAAAAAGTATCTCAATCAAGTTTTTCCATCTCTTATGTTTTTCCTTTATATTGGACTCTGACTCGGTGTTGGTGTTTGCAGATCAGGGTTTTTAGCCAAGCAGAAACCTCCGCCCATTTGCGACCCCATCCATGGCTGTATCCTATTCTTGGTGCATTGTTTTCTAGATGGTCAATTTCAGCCAATGTGTGTTTGATAATGGCTGAAACTGCCCTGTGTCTTCTAGACAATGTATGTTTAATTTGTTGAGTTGTTAATTTTTTGAAGTTTTCCAGGTGATTAGTGGTTCCAAGCAAAAAGGAGTTTGAAAATCCCTGGTTGAAAATATTTCCTCCATCCAGGATTGAAATTCTGAGTCAGCTAAACTTTCTGGGTGTATTCTGCACCATCTCGGTGCTTGGGTACTGGGTTCTGCCAGCTTGTAAGAAACCAAAACAAGCTGATAGTCAGAGAATTCAATTTTTGCAGTTTTAAATTTTTGGATTTGGTGACGGATAATTATTGGTGCGAGTATTAGGTCTATCCTTGACATAGAGACAAGTGTACCATTGTGTACATGTGGGCGTGTCATGTTTTGTAGCAGGGGTTGCCTTTTTGGCAGTGGATCATATAGTCCCAGGGTGACCTTTAGTACTCGGAGTTCCACTTGCCCTTGTGGTATCTCTCTGTTATGTATAGCTGTCGGACATTCTCCTTCTTGACTTTTGAAAAAAAATGTTGGAGTCTGATCTTTGAATAATATTGTGGTTATCAATGATATGAATACCAACGGCGAAAAGACCTTGGCGGATTCTTGGTGGAACCCTATCTATCAGGAAAATATGATTTATACCCTTAAATTGGTGTAATAAGGTAAGAACTGATAATAGGATTGCTCTGACTTCTCAGCCAAATTTGAAGTGTTCATTATCACATGGGTCTGTTCTTCCCTGAGGCGAGAAGATTTAACCCGTCAATGATTGGGTGCAAATTAAAAAATCATTACCACTTGGATCTGAACACCCCAAGGTGAGAAGATTTTACCCATCAATGATTGGGTGAAAATTAACAAATCATTACCACTCAGATCTGAACACCCTCAAGGTGAGAAGATCTTACCCACTGGTGATTGGATACAATTTATCAAATCATTACCACATGGGTCAGTTTTGCCACAAAATTTTTATCCTTGATCTGATAGGCCAAAAGCCTATATTTCCTAATTTGGATGACTCAGCTTTATAATACTTTAGCCCCAAATTCCCATGGCCCTGAGGATTGGAACTAGTTTAAATATGATATAATAGTATTGAAAAAAGGGTTTTTCCTGGTTTTACCTCACACAATTAAAAACAAAAAGTAAAAACTTAGTTTTTTAAGAGTTTATTATTTATTTTAAATATTCCATTGTGGGATCCAGTGGCACATAACACCAGCGAGCATAATCCTTACTGGATTTTGACAATTTGGTGCTCACTACAGGGGCATGCCTGTATACTAAACCGTGGTTACTAACATGGAGGCTGTAAAAATGAGCAGCTCTTCTGGTTCTACTTTAACTGAATCACGATTAGTTGCTTTTGAGAAGCAACTAGCCAGCTCTTTCTCCCGTCTCAAAAAGCTAGAGCAACGGCCGTTCAAATTACCTATAAAGGACAGATACAACCCGGGTGAAGGGAGCATTGCTTCCTTTCTGTATGTTTATGAAGCTGTGATGGATGGCGCCACTGATAAACATAAAGTTCAGTATAATTTTCCTTGTTTAAGCCACAAAGCCCAAGAGTTGATCGTTCCTCACCTGGATCCTCAGCACACCTGGCCAGATGTTAAGAAGGCCCTCTTGGCTGAATTTGGATCCAAGCAGAGCTTATACAGGGAAAAACAGGCTTTCATGCGCCTTACCATGTATGAGGGTGAAACCCTCTTTAGTTTTGCTGAGCGTTTCTATCTCACTGCTCAAAGGCTGGCTACGTCTAACCTGCTTACCCTGGATGATGCTATCACCGCCATATTAACAGGGTTAGCTTCACAACCCTCTCTCACCAGGCATATCATATCAGTGAAATGCCACATTACAACCTTCCGTGATATAAAAGAGGCTTTGTTAGATATCGCCCATATTCCTTTAGGTGAGCTGCGGCCTATTGAACCGTTGGAAGTGAGGCCACCTGTGCTTATTCTCCCTGCAAAACCTGCTTCTTCAGTGCGACTTAAAATGGACATCCCTCATTAATGCAAAGCAGAGATCCCTACTGTGGTTTCCCTTCAGCTCAGCCAATAGGTGAGCGCCCTAAGGGTATATCCTCCAGAACTACTGGGGTTGTGAAAATGCCAGTTAAAGTGAAGCTAATTACCCCACCTCTCGTGGCTGTCTCCCCCACTTCAATTGCAACCTTGCCCATGGTTGAGAATACCCCTGAGGCTGACTCTGAGGGGGTTATGATGATGTTGGGTACTACTTATTGGGAGCTCCTGCGGAAGTGGAGGTCTTTGATCGTATAAACGCCGAAGGAGTAGATGAAACCACCATACCTGAGGATACTTACCTCCGCCAAGTTATAGGTTGTATGGAAATTATTGACACAGTCAGTGATGCTGATCAGCTCCTATTGAGCTTAATTCGCCCTTTACAGTGAGGGCATACCATTCAGTCTATTCTGGATACTCACCCTGAGACTGCACGCAAATTAACCTCCACTTTTCATCTCAAGGAGGTCTTAGCGCTGTCAGCCAACTTTGGAAGCACACTTACCAAGGTTGAAGTAGTTGTTCACAAAGTCCGAGTGATGGCTATCCTGGATACAGATTCCCCAGTGAATGTAATCTCATCTCAGCTGATTAAAAGATTAAACTGATGCCTGACTTGGATTATGCCAAGGAGTTTGGAACTGCGGGCACAAACAATACCCGCGCCCTTGGCGCTTACTCCTCTCTTCCCATTCACGTTGGGAAGCTTATCCTGTCAGCCCCCGCTGTGGCCTTAGATAATAACTCCTATAATACGCTCATAGGTACTCATTTTATGATTGAGTATGAAGGCATCATCAACATGAAGCAAGAGTTCCTATCTTTAATGAACTACGAAGTTCCATTAGTCTTATCCAACGAAGAACTCATCAAGAATGACTAAACCTGCCTGGTTGAATACCCCTTTTCCGCTTTTCCTTTACATTATGTCACCTCTGGGAGCAACACTAAAAATTGCCTGATTCAGTGGAGGCTAGCGATGGTATTCCATTTTATGCGGCGGATGAGGTGGTGATTAAGCTGGGTGAACAACGAGTGGTTGACACGAAAATCACGCTCCAAATCCCACACCACTGTTTGTTGCACCTCATAAGTGTTGAGGGCCTTAGTCCTTTGGAGCCTCATGTATTACCTGGGCTACTAGACCCAGCCTATCAGCGACCTATTACTCTACTGTTGGGAAACCTCACCACAAAGGACATGATCATATGGAAACACCAAGAGGTTGGACGAGGATTTTTAATCCCTGTGGAGGATGTTGAACAGATCCACTCCATAGGCTCAATGGCAGATTTGGGCCTGCCAACGGACAACCTGGTGTGTACCTTACCAAACGTCCATATCTCGAATGAGTTAACCCCAACTGAGCTAGAGAAAGTTCATAATGTCCTTGATGACTATAGCGACATATTCTCCAAGTCAGCTCACAACTATGGCCATATGAAGGGCTGGTGCCACTCCATGATGTGGGTGATGCCCATTTAATTCGGTCAAAACCATATTGCAAGTCAAAGGTGGAGGAACAGCATATGAGGACGTAACTCACACAGTTACTGGATGCGGGGTTACTAGTTGACTCTCAAAGCCCTTGATCTTCCCCACTGTTATTAATTAAAAAGAAAGATGGAGGTCACCGGATAGTCATGGACTACCACAAGCTAAATAACCTCACGAAGAAGGATAGCTATCCTATCCCTCACATTGATGATGTCCTGGCCCAACTATCCAGCTTGAACTTCTTCTCAGCCATGGACTAAGCCAGTGGCTATTGGCAAATGGATCTTTCTCCACAGGACTAGGAGAAATGCACTCTCATTTGCAGCGAAGGGCTTTACCAACCCACTTGATTACCTCAAGGGTTGTGCAATGCACCTGCATCTTTTCAGCATGCGATGGATCACATCTTGCAAGACTTAAAGCTAACCTGCGTTATTGTTTATCTTGACGATATTACTGTGTTCTCAAAAACCTTCAACGACCACCTGGATTACTTGAAGGAGGTGTTTGGAAGGCTACGTAAGTCAAATATCAAATTGAAACCATCCAAGTGCACCTTCTTTCAGCGAAAATTGGATTTCCTTGGCCACACCATTTCACTAAAAGGAATCCAACCGCTACAGAACAAGTTGAAGCCATTGCAAATATGCTTCCACCTAAGAATTTGCGGGATATACAGGTGTTTCTAGGGATGATGAGGTATTACCATCAGTTCATCCCTAAGTTCTCACAACTCAGTGAGCCCCTTGTTCGCTTACTGAAGAAGAATATCCCCTTCCAATGGGGCGCTGAACAAAAAGCCGCTTTTAAGACCCTGAAGCAGCTACTACAACGACGCCCTATCCTACAGCACCCAGATTACAAAAAACCCTTTATCCTGTTTATGGATGCCTCGGACTACGCCGTTGGGGCCATCTTAGGCCAACTAGATGAAAATGGTATTGATCATCCGGTATCTTATTTCAGTAAGATGCTTTCAAAGCCCGAACGCAACTACAGTGTAACAGAAAAGGAGTGCCTGGCTGTTTTGTTGGCTGTAAAGCACTATCGCCCTTTCCTCTATGGGACCACCTTTACTGTAGTTACTGACCACGCTTCATTGAAGTGGCTACAAAATATGAAGGACCCTACTGGGCGGTTAGCTCGCTGGGCTCTAAAGCTCCAGTCTTATGATATGAAAATAGAACACCGTGCTGGAACTCATCATATGAATGTGGATGGGTTGTTTCGCCTGCCAGTTCTCCATTTGGATAATAGCGAGGCAGAAAGGTTGCATGAAGATGATCCAGTTCAGAAGATGTTAGCCCGCCACTCGCGCAACACCAAAGCAGAAAATGGGAAGCTGTATAAGCGGGTGGGGGCAAAGTGGCTGCCTTACCTCCATCCCTCAGAACGTGTACCTGCCATCCTTGAAGCTCACTCCATTTTAGGCCATGGAGGGGCAAAGAAAACTTATGAGTGGCTTAAGGATCGATACTATTGAAATGGAATGATGGAAGCTATAATTGATGCCTTGGAAGCCTGCCTTACATGCAAGAAACAATCCGGTTTCAAGGCTAGATACCAGTATCAACCAACTACTCCGCAACAACCTTTTCACACTATTAGTTTGGATGTCGTAGGTCCCCTTCCACAGTCTACCAGTGGCAACCGTTTTATCTTAGTAGCCATCGACCACTTCACTAAGTGGGTTGAAGCTGTGGCGCTTCCTACCCAAACAGCCAAGGCAACTGCCACTTTCATACATCAACACATTTTTGCTCGGCATGGCTGCCCCCAAGTACTACTCTGTGATAATGGCAAGAATTTTACCTCCAGAGTAGTCAAACTCCTGGCTACCTACATGGGAGCTCAACAACTCTTTTCAGCTCCGTACAATCCATCTACCAATGGGGCAGTGGAAAGAGCCAATGGAACCTTAGTTTCTATCCTCCATAAAATGGCCTCTTCTGATTCACTTCACTGGGATCAATTCTTACCCAGTGCCCTTATGGCCTACCAGATTAGTTATCACCGGATTCTGAAAATGTCCCCTTTCCAAGTTTTGTATGGCAGGGAACCAGGCATACCTGCTCTTCTAGCTAATGATGTCTTCTCTAGAGGAGAGGAGCCTGAGAAAGCTATGCGAAGGTTAGCTAACCAAATTATTCAACTCCAAGCTGAAGCTATGACCAACTTAGCAAAAAGAGTGACTAAAGAAGGGCAGGCTGCCAATGAGCTCCGCACCCCCTTCCTACATTTCAAGTGGCTGATAAGGTGTTATACTACTATAACCGCATCACTCAAGAAGTGGTAAGCTTGGCTCGATTTGGGAGGGACCTTTCTCCATCACCTACAGAAGAGGAAATGAATACTCCATCAAATCATTAGCCACGGGAGTTACCATAAACTGGGTACACGGCCGTTTCCTGCACTCCTACATTCCTCCCAACATTCTTAAGGGGGCAATATCAAACATTCTCCTTATCATCTTTTGAAAAAGAATGTTGGAGTCTGATCTTTGAATAATATTGTGGTTATCAATGATTTGAATACCAACGGCAAAAGGACCTTGGCAGATTCTCGGTGGAACCCTATCTATCAGAAAATATGATTTTACCCAAAATTGGCATAATAAGGTAAGAACTGATAATAGGATTGCTCCAACTTCTTGGCCGAATTTGAGGTGTTCATTATCATATGTGTCTGTTCTTCCCCAAGGCGAGAAGATTTTACCCATTGATGATTGGTGCAAATTAACAAATCATTACCACTTGGATCTGTACGCCCCCAAGGTGAAAGGATTTTACTCATTGATGATTGGGTGCAAATTAACAAATCATTACCACATGGATCAGTTTTGCCACAGAATATTTATCCTCAATCTGATAGGCTGAAAGCCTATATTTCCTAATTTGGATGACTCAGCTTTATAATACTTTAGCCTCAAATTCCCATGGCTTTGAGGATCAGAACTAGTTTAAATATGATATACTAGTATTGAAAAAAGGGCTTTTTCCTGGTTTTGCCTCACAAAATTAAAAACAAAAAGTAAAAACTCTGTTTTTTAAGAGTTTATTATTTATACTTTAAATATTCCATTGTGGGATCCAGCGGCACATAGCACCAGCGAGCACAACCCTTACTGAATTCTGACAATGGCCATTGGTCCATCTCTGGGTTAATCCAGCAGTTCATGTCTCCCATTATGAAAGTATTTGCTGGTAGGTTTAGTTGTGTTAAATCTGTGAGAAATTCTCTTTGATCATGTGCACCATTTGGAGCGTACACACTGGCTATTGTGCGCACTTTGATGTGCCATGAAAAGGTTACAGCGAGTATGCAACCATTCAGGAACAAATTTTTGTTAATAAATTTAAAGTTTTGGCTTGCGCATACTATCACCACACAGTGAAGTGACCAAAATGATATTGTTGGGAGGAGCATTTTTTCCCATGCCTCCTCCTCTCCCTGTAAACAGTGGGTTTTTGCACCACCAGGATATCCACAGGTTGGTTTTCATAGTAGACTCAACTTCTTGGCCCAGAATGTTAAGGCCTTGAGTCCCGCTATGTTCAGCGTCCCTATCTCTACTGAGACGCCCAATGCGCCTCAGGAGCGGTTAGCAGGGCCTCCCGGCCCTACTCCCTCGCTCACATTGCTCTTCACTACACCCCTGCATTGGAGAGCATAGCCATGAGTAGGAGTTGGGGTGTATTCAAACCTTTCATCGCCGCAGTTTTCGCTCCTCTATTGGCTTTGCTTGGTTTTAAAATGTTATTGCGGTGCACTTGTGGATTGTTATTAGCCACATTGTTTTCTTGCGCATTCCATTGTTGATTTTCCTTCATAATTGGGTTAAATTCCGCAATTTCTGGGTGTGCACTGAACCCCAGTTTTGCTGCATTCATTTCCAAATTAAGTTCTGCCAAATTCAAACTGGTTGGATTGGGTGTATGGTTTTCCACGGGATCTGATTGGTTCATGGACTCAAGTTCCTCCATGTCTTCCTTGATCTGCTCCAGCAATATGGTTGATTCCACTGAGGTTTTTGCCTTGGCCGCGGCCAGCTTGCGAGCTTGTTTGACCATTTTTTGTTCTTTTGGGGAAATAGGGTCAATAATTTATATTGCCATGTTCTCCCCAGTTGATGGCTTGTGTAGTGTCTGTGATTTTGGCGTATTCTGAGTCATGTTCGTCCATTTTCTCCTCACAGAATTCCATTTCTCTCAGGTCTTCTTTTATAGGGTGAGCATGAATCTTGTGCCCAAAGGCCTGGCAGTGGTTGCAAATGGGGGGTGCACTTTCCACTGTTGCGTGGAACAGCTGGCATTTTTTCCCATCAATTGTGAAGGATGCAATGTGGGGATTTTTGTAATATCCTCTACTACATCCTGGTTTGGCGATTTATTGCTATTGCCTTCCCCATGCTAAGGGTTGGAATAATCTAGAAGCATTGCATTTTGAATTGTTTAATTTCTCCGTAAGCTTCCAAGCCTTCTCAGAGAAGACTTTTGACTACTGTGCGCGACAGTGTGGTCAGAAGATAGTCAAAAATTATGAAAATATCCTTGGATTCAGTCTAATGAGTGCATTTGGTCAGAACCAATTGCTGTCCGTCAGGAAGGTTGAGTACCACTCTGAACTTCGCTGCTTTGTTCACTTCTTCCATGGTTTTGAACCCAAGATCTACCCAACCTTTGCGGATAGTATGGGTTGTTAAGTACACCGCATGTGGGAAAATTTTTTGTTGGGCTTCGCTGAACTTTTCACACATCATCGGTGTTTTTATGCCCAGGAAAACTCATATCCTGTGTTCCACCAATGACAGTGGTTGCAATTGGGATACTTCCAAATAACTACAGTATTTTACTAAAAAATTGATGAAACCTGCGGGATGCGCCACCTCAGATTTTTTATTTTTGCTGAGATTTTTGTTTGTACCTGTGCGCTTGGTACCTTTGGGCAGTGCAGGTCTGGGTCCGCTGCCCTTTACTGCGTTCGCCCAGCTCTTTACCTTATTATTCATACTAATCTCACCTGGTGTTGATTATCAAATTATGCTGTTTGAATCAAATTGTACTACTAAAAGTGATAGAAATTGGAAAGAAAAGGTTATCACTGCCATTTTCATATTTGGAAATTTCTCAGAAATACCAATCATTAGAGATATCAAACCACATGCCTCCAATATCCTGACGTCCTTTCTATCTGCCTTGACACATACCCTACTCTGGTATGAGGAAGCTGCTGCTAAAGACAAGCCCCCCAATGCCCCCTCCCCTTCCGCCATGGAGGGATAAGTGGACTCCGCTGCCCACCTGTTTGGTTGTATTGTTTGGTGTGTTTCATTCAATCCGCTCAGTTGGAAATTTTGTTTGAGTCTATTAAACACATTATTTTTAGCTTTAGTTTAGTTTGGTAATGTCTGTCCCCTGGTCAGCTTACCTTGGTTAAATAAAAGGGTTACATGCATGCCATGGTGGAAGGCTGCTGGGATACAATCTTACCTTGTGGAATCACCAAGTGGGTATAGTGCACCTCCACCTCCTTAGGATCTGGAGTTAAAGCAAGGTTCTGACTCATAGCATCAGCAAAAAAATTCACCTTGGCCTTTGTAAACTTATACAAATTGGGACAGGGTGTCACAATTAGTGACATATTTCCTGGTGTTGAATGCCCACCTAAAGCAACGTCAAATATGTCCTTGGAGTCAAGTCCAGAGCCCCTAAAGCTAACCAATGACCTCTACAATGCATTAATTAGAATTGTGTTCTGGCTTTGCCAGCCTGGGCTGTAGGAAACAGCTCGCCAGAGGTAGAAAATCTGGCGGATATTGACCACAAAATCCAGAAAATAGCACATTAAAAAGTTACGGAATTTCACCAAGTTTATAAAATTTTAATTTAATTTAAAGATGAAATTTACAGCTCATATTAAGTTTTGTTAATCGCTTTGAAACCATTGCAGATCTTCCCTTTAAACTTTAGGCTCAAGCTGAGAAAGGCTTTGCTTTTCTCAGATAAACAGTTCAATTGACCAAAATTTGTGGCCTTCTGCACAAGTTTTCCCATACTTTTCTGTTTATTTTCATAAATTATACCTCTGTTGGAACCATCGCAATGGCCTTAGTCCTTATCCCACTCTGGTCTAACCTTCACCTTTATGCAAAGCTGACACCACATACCGTTCTTATTCTGTTAACTCAACCGCATCTCATTTTGCCAAGTTCTGCTGCATTTCCTATGCTAATTACCTCAGCTTTCAGGGACTCTTTTCCCTGGTGGTTGTCATCAGTTTAGTGTGCGTTTTATTCAGAAAATTTATTTTAAATTAACTGGGACAGCTTAGGACGTTGATTCCTCTTTCTTAGCTACTTTGCCTTGTTCTTGAAACTTTTTCCTAGCGCTTTCCCCCTACAACCTCCTGAGCTCAGTTTCTTGTTACATTATCTGAGAAAAGCCTCTAAATTATTTTGAGTTTCTTCTCCTATTGGGTGGCTAGAGTTATCTAAACCCTTTTAGAGTTGTCCCATTTTAAGAAGTTCACTGGGTTGATAGTGTTGTATCCCTCCTGGCTTTGGGTGTTACCTTCTTCAAAGGGTGTGCTGAGGGTATTATGCAGCTACCCTTACTAAAGATGCTCATACACTGTGCAGTACCTGCCACTGAAAGCCTCACATTCTACCATTTACATGACTCAAAATTAAAAAAAGAGCTTCGTCAGGTTGTCCAGCCTCAGGGCTTGCCAGAAGTTTTAAGGCAAGAACTTAGCTGACGTCCTCCTTTTCCAGATGCTGCTCCATGAGATTTCAGGGGAGCTCACCAATGGTTACTCTCCACTGGTGAGAATAGTAAATCTCCTGGAATCTCTCCCAGCGTTGGAAACCTTTGTCAAGACCCATGAGTTCCCCCTTGCCACTTTATAAACTATAACTCCTTTGTCCACTTTTCTCAAGGAGACCTCACTACAGTGCAGTACTTGCACCTGTTACTTGAGAAGGAATCAAGGTTAGAATCTCTTGAACAGTTAAAAATGGCATCCTATGTCAGTGAATTATCTAAGAAAAGTTATACTGGGCTGCATACTTGTGTTCTCAATGAACCACAACTCACCCAGAACTCCAGGGGCACAGCCATTTGAATGACTTTATAAGTTGAAGAACTAGATGGAATATGTGGGAAGTACACGTTCAAAAATGTACCAAAGGCCCCCTCAAACACACTAAGAGGTAGTTAATAGAGCAACTGCAGGTTAGCTTAGGTAATTACAGTTGAAAGGGGGCTGAGAGGTCAAAAAGCCTCCAGTATTAGCAGTTGCTGGCCTTTGGCAGGGTCAGCAGAAAGAGCAGAATTTTCAGGAAGGAGAATAGTCTGCATAGCATCTAAGGCTTAATAACCTCAAGTAGTGTTGCTATCAGAGCTGCAGACAACGTTAGATCTTGGGCCCAGGAGGAGATCTGTAGGACACCTGAGGGGGAGGTCAAGTTGGGGGTGCTCACTGTAGTAGATTTTTGGGAGAGCAAGTACAGAATAAAATATCGATTTTGGTTGAGAAAACGTTTTTTTATTTTTAAAAATTTTAAAAAATCAACCAACCCTGGCTCCACCAACTGGCAGACCCTTTTCATATGCTTGGGGCGATGAAATTGTAATTCCTCACACCCAAATTAGGATTAGCTGCCTTCTAGGAATAAACTTTTCTCTCTCGTTGCAATCACTTTTGCAACTAATTAAATTCAAGTATGGTTCTAGTTTGATAATCTCTCAGAGGAGATTAGTCTGCGCCCATGTCAGGGAGCAGTTGGGCAAGTAAGGTAAAAGGAGCAGGTGGTAGGCCCGCGGCCTCAAACATTTGAAAACGCCCCAGAGAAACTGGCGAAATAGAAAAAAATATAAAAAAACTGGCAGTCACTATTTCCCCAGAAATCCTCACTTGGCAAGCACGATGAAACCAGTACATCAACATGCCACACTCCCAACCACTCTCGTTGGTGGAATATGGAGTCTGTGTGTTTCTGGACATCCAACAAACAGCTTTATGGGAAAAATTTTGTGGGGATGTGTACACTTTTTTCCCAACTGCGGTGTACATCACACCTCATTCCATGCCATGTGGTTGGCTGGACCTCGGTTTCAAAAACAAGGAGGCAGCAGATGAAGCTGCTGCAGTGCATGTAGTGATCAACCTCCCTGAAGGGCAACGGGTCGTTGAAACCAAACGCACCAGATGAACAAAATCCAATCAAATTTTCCTCACGTTTGACTTTTTGCCTACTACGGTAAAATGTGCCATTTTGGAGCAGCACCTGAAAGATGGTCTCACTGTTTATGGCGAAATACAATATTTTGATATGCAACGCTTTACGCTGATGCCACACCTGTGCACCAGCAAAGCCATCGCAGTTCTGACCCTAATTGAAGAGATTGCAAAGGACCTAACCCAGATCCCGCACTTCACATATATCAATATTGAAGGGCATACCACCCACCCTTTCTGGGTAACCGTGGACAGTGCACTCCCCATCTGCACCCACTGTGACGCGTTCAGCCATAAGGCACACACATGCCCCACTAAGGAGGGCATCACATTCCAAGAGCACCCCTCAGCGGCCATGGCCAGCAGAGAGGCGCACTATGAACCAACTGCAAGCACCAAAGAAGCTTTCCCGTGGGGAGCACAAGGCTGCTACCTACTGGTAAAACCTATTTCCCCGCAAGAGCAGAAAAGCCAAGCAGGCCTGCAGGGCTGTGGCCAAGGAAGCGGCCAAAGTCACCACCGCTATCCCACACTCCCAACGCCAGGAGGACATTGAAACCTTCATGGCAGAAGCAACTCGGGAATTCATCAACTAATCAGATTGGGAAGCCCATGCCAATTGGGCCACCCAATCTGAGGTTCCAATAGGTGACTCAATTTCACCTGATCTTTGCAACCAAGCTCTGGTTATAAACTGACTTGGGGTCCAACCTACCTGAAATTTTTTTCAACCCAATCGTTGGTGCACCAAACTCATCCGCACCACAAAAAATTCGTTCAATATTGGGGAAACAAAAAGCAAAGGCATAAGCCAACGCAAACCTTTCTGCTAAAATCAACAAAACTACTGATAGCGTTGCTGCAAACACCCGCGCTGCTGTGAAGGCCCATGGGGATCTAGAGGAGGCTAGTGGGCCTGCGTGCCCACCCCCTCAAACCTAAGGTGCAATGGGGGAAACCTTCACTTTAGGGACATTGAATATTGCCGGACTCAAGGCTTCACCGTCCCAGGCTAGAAAACTGAGTTTTTTAGAAAAAATTTACCTGTAAATATCCTGGCCATCCAGGAGTCCCCTGTCCATGAGGTTCTGAGGATGCTTGGAAAACCATGCTCCTTCCATCCCTATCCTTTTGGTCAGAGCACTGTGGGGTGCTAGTTTGGAAAAACAATTTTTTCAAATTTTTATTTGCTGGAATCCTTCCTCAATGGCTGAGTCCTTGTTGTCACTTTCTCGTGGGCTGACATGGCACATGCTATTGTCAACATCTATGCCCCAACCTGTGCATGAGAGCGTTGGGAATTTTTCTCGTTGGTCAAATCCCTCCCGTTACCCCCAGACCCTTTTATAGTCAGTGACATGAACTGTTGGCTAAACACACCAACGGACTGTTGGCCTTCCTCCTCCCACGCCCCCCAGGGTCATGTAGAACTTCGCGTTCTAAAGGCCACCCTTGGGTTAATGGATGCGCTGCTGCGGTGAGCCCCGCTGCTCAAAAACATGACGCGCCCCCACATCCACAACGGCCAATTAAAGTCCATGACCCGCATCAACCTTATCCTTATGCTGGCAAAATTCCAACCTCACATTTCCCACTTCCAAACAAAAATTGAATTCTCTGACCACCGGCTGGTCTAAATAACCTACCACCTACCTGTCACAGTGGCTAAGGCCCCACATTGGTGCAAACTCCGCCCTCCTGAACTTGCGTCACCAGGATTTTCCACTTGGGTGGAATCAGAAACCTTAGCAAAAGAGTTTGTTACACCGTTTTGTGCAAACCCCATCTCCACATTTGGGCAGCCTTCAAAGAGGATACCATCCGCCACTCTCGCCACCTCTCCTCCTGATGCTCACAAGCCACATCAGCCGTCATTTTGCACACTCTGGCAGAGTTGGCACACCTGGAGTCCAACATCCCAGCTACAGGATACAGCCCTGCATGGGGCCAGAAGTGGGCGGAGGCAGCCGCCCACCTCAACGCGCTCGAAAGGCAACAAAAACATTGGGTTTGTGTTCAGTACAGGGCCAAATGCATTACAGAGTGTGACAAGTGCACCACATATTTTTTTAAATTTTTTTTTGCACCATGCCAGAGCATGGCCTGCACACAGGTGCAAAGATCGGATGATTCCATCATGGATACACCAGCCAAAGTGGTAATCAAATTACAAAAGTATTACTTAGTCATACTGATCCAATTTAATTCAGCTGGCTGAAGTGGCGGAATTTCTCAACTGAACCCACATCTGCACCATTTCCCAATACCCGGAAATAATGAATTTGATTACTCCAAACGAACTATGGACAGCCATCCGCGGTGCACCAAATTGGAAATGCCCAGGCCCAGATGGCATTCCATATGAATTCTATAAAAAGTACTTCAAATATATATCCCCACTGCTGCTTGCCTCACTTAACCAGAGCCTTCTGGAAATGCGCCTCCTACCAGGAGGACAAGAGACCTTCACCGTCACACTCTTCAAGAAAGGGGACAAGCTAGACTTAGCCAACTGGCACCCCATTTCCTTAACTAACACGGATACAAAAATTATAACTAAAATCATGGCTAACCATTTAGGGATTGTAGCATCTGCCACCATCTCCACGGAACAATTCAGTTTCATACCCAGAAGGTCAATTTGGGACAACGTGCACTCTGTGGCTAACGCATGCCATTCCATAGCCTTTGGGGCACTTGTATTCTTGGACCAACAGAAGGCCTATGATAGAGTAAACTGGGAATACCTCAGGGCCTGCCTTCATCGATTCTGCTTACCCCGTCGCTTCATCAACTGGGTAATGCTGCTCACAGAATCTGCAACAATGGCATTGCGTGGCCCTGGCTTCCTAATGGAAGTAGTCCGCCCTCAAAGGGGCTTGCGACAAGGGGACCCCCTTAGACCACTCTTATACAACTTCAGCCTTGACCCACTACTTCGAAATGTGAATGCCCAACTCACTGGGGTCCATGTCCAGGCCAAGCCCCAGTCAAGATGATGGCGTTTGCAGATGACTGTGTGGTTAGGGTGTCTAATAATAAAGATGCACGCGCACTTGAAGCTCTCATCCAGGAGTATTCACGGGTAAGTAATGCTGCACTGAATGCTTTCAAAACTGAAATCATCCTCCTTGGTCAGTATCAAACCTGCTGGGCCCCAGCGACCAGTGCCCAGCCCAGCCCATCTGCTCGCACATGTGCTCGCCCTCCCAGCTCACCCCACACCACCCCACTGGTGCTCCCCTTTGTGCCACGCCCTATCATAGGGCCAGTCCACCATCTGGGCGTGTGGGTGGAGGCAGGCGGGTATGCATCAGCAGTAATGGAAAGTCGTATTCTAGACAACGTGACGAAGCACATCGCCTCCCTCAGAGCCCACCCTACTTCCCTTACAGGCAGGGTTGTTTTAGCCAACTCTATGCTCATCTCCAAAGTCTGGTTTGGAGCCCACGCCAACCCCTTCTCCCCAAGCTTTTTCAAATCCTTATATGCCCTGCTGCAAGGATGGCTTTTGTCAGGCCGCCCACCACCAGTATGGCTAGAGGTCATGTTTGGCCCTCATCATCATGGTGGCATGGGCCTGATTGACTTCAAAGCTCATGCTGCCAAGATCCTGGGCACCTGGATTGCGGCCGTCACCACCCCTACGCTCCCCTCCCAACACTGGTCCCATGCAGCCCGCTCCAACTTCTCCAGCGCCTTGGGCCTTATCAATCCATCAAACCCTCACTCCTTGATGAAATACCTGGCTTCACACCCATCGGCCACAGGTCCTCACAGGACCAAAACCCACTACAAACGAATCTTCCTCTCCATGCGGAGCGCTGAGTGGAGAATTCATATTAGCGGACACACAGCCCAGAGAGGCTGCACCTATCCTCAGTTCACACAAGAGGTACAGGTTCTACCCATCCAAGATGGCGTGATCCCCACACAGCCCCATGTCCTATCCAGGGTGGAGTACCTGGACATGATGGACATCCCTTACTCCATTGAGACCCAAAAGACTATCTGGAAATACGCACACCATCCTCTGTTGCAGCCTCAAATCCGTTTCCATGTGTGGCGCTGCCTGAGGCGGGTGTACCATATGGCCGAGTGCTCTAACGCTTTACACTCATCCTGCATCGTGTGTGGCCAGTATGGAACGCTGTTCCACCGCCTGGAGAAGTGTCCTACCTCTAAAGTGATATGGCGCGAAGTTCAACGTCTGCTTGGTCAGGATCAAACACATCCCTTCAGTCTATCAAGAGATATGTTTGCTTTATCAATGGCCTCCCCCTTCCACCCTCCTTCTGTGCTCTGGTGGTTGCAATCGCCATGTGGACTATCCACATGATTGTCTTGGATGCCATCGCAGGCTCCACCCCCACCCTCCCAGAAGCTGTCCACAGATTCCGGTTTCATTTGGTGGACCACTTTCAGGTGTGGATGTTTGGATACCTCCCACCGCGTCGCCAACAGCTGGTCTCCTCCTGGTTCCCAGTTTGGTTCATCAAATCAGACCCTTTCCTCCACACGTGTTCAATTGTGGCTACGGCCCCTTCACACGTTCCCTCCCCCTCCCCAAAAGTGGCGTTCCCGCTGGCAACAAGAGATAGCATCGCTTCTCTGGGGTGCCTTCCCTGTTACTAAGTTTTGTCTCTATTGGGTCAAATTTGGAAGTGTCTGTCCCATGGTTGGCCTTCCTTGCAATAAATTCAGGATGATCAGGACTAGCTGCCTTCTAATAATCCACAATGGTTGTTTAAATTCTGAATTTTTAATTTAATATTATCTTTGAGAAATAATGCTGAGCGACTCAAAATTTGATTTTAAGTCAAATGGCTCAAAAAAATGGGTTGGAACAGAGGCTTGACTTTTTGTTTTTAATGTGTTCAAGCCCCAAACTGCTAAATTTTAATTTTCAAAAATTACACCCACCTGGAAATTTAGCCTTATTGAATCAAATGAATATGGTATTAAATCCATTGAGAGCTCATCTGATGCGTCAGAATCCACCAAAATAAACCCAATTCACAAAACCTTCAGTTGCCAACTTGTGTGTCAACCCATACTACCCACTCCAAGCTGCAGCTGCAAAAGTAGATGCAAACCCTGATTTATCAATACAAAGTGGAATCACAAATGTCCTGCCATTTTACTGCCTACCTCATTTAACTCTGGGTTGACTGAGGGTAAACAAATTGGTGCATCCACCCTAGAGGCGCATTTAACAAAATAACCAAGGTAGCAGGAGTTATTACCACTTTCAATACCACGCAGGGGGTTCAAGCGGCTTTGCAGACCACTACCCCTCTGGAAATCAACAAAGGTGCCCAAAATTAATCAACAGTAATTGTTGGACCAATTAGCCGTCATTTACATCATTTGGAAAGCAACCAACATGCTCAAACTGAATTGAGCGTAGGTGTCAAATCAGTTAGCCATCATTTTCATGCTTTATAAAGAAACCAACACCCAAACTGAATCAGCATTGAGTATCAGATCAAACGTGGTGATTTTCATCAAAATTAAAAAAAATCAGATTTAAATTGGAACTAGCCAAATAGCCAATCAAACCGTGAGAAAATCCCAGACAGCATCTTCTGATGATCAGATGAAGGCTGGATGAATAGATTGTTGTGAGGATGAACCTGAATTAACAATTTAATTGGCAGAAAGTAATTACAAGACAGATAAGGCAATCCAACCTGAAAAATTCAAGTACCAACTGGGAAGGCCCAGAAGGTGCCAGTGCATAAACCCAAAGGGATGTCAGAGCCTCTATCTGGGGTCCCGCCCCATAGGGAATCATCCAAATTAAATTTAAATTTTAAAATGGAACATAAACAAATATAAGCGAGTTAAGGATGCATCAGGTTCATGGCAGAACTTGTTAGTGCCTGCGCCACCTACCATTAACCTCATGAAGCTGCTTTTGTGGCTGAATTCAGGAAGAAATGGGCAAAAACTCGCTCATAACGGCACTCACTAGGTCCACTCTAGCTCATGCAGTCAGAGTCTACTATGGGCATAACCCAGTCAAGTTTATACAGGTGATTATTTTTCCTAATTTGAAGCAATATGTAATGGACGAGTTTGTCTCATTCATTACATTCTGACTCAGATTCAGATTTTCCAAATTTGAGTTGGAGCGATTTAAAATGTTTTTAATTCGCTTTAAATTTAAAAATGATTTTTTGGTTTGGTCATTTTGGGCATTGGGTTGTGCCTCACCCGAGTTGTAGATTAGGCTTGTGTGAGCCTAATCAATAGTTTGGGTGAGGCCCCCAAAGCGCTGCCTTTATAAGGCATGCCTGCCCATTCCAAAGTTCACTTCGGAATTTTCCCCCTAGCATGTCACTTCCCTGGGGAGCATTGTTGGTTGCTCCCCAGATGGGCTCTGGTTGGCGGGTCATTTTATTATCCATAATAAAATAAAGGTTGTTTTGGGGTTCGCATACCTCACTTACCTGTTGGTCTTTTCCCTCGTCAAGGAGTTTTTCATGTAGGTTGGTTTTGGACTAATCCCCAGAGGATTTGGCATAACCAAACAATAGTAGGTGAATGTTTGGCTGCTTGTCGGTACCCCAAACCTCTCCCTACTTGGTTGGGATACTTCAGTTGACTGTCAGTGCACCAAAGTATGGTTTGATTATACATCAGTCAGAACTGGGATTTTCCCATCCGTTACACAATAGCAAGAGCCTTTCCAGTTGATACCACAATTCATGAAGTAGTGGAAAGCCACTACATTGATGTTGGTTTTACAAATGCAGCAGATGCAGAATGGGCAGCTTCTATCAAAATGGAGATTCCACATGGATCTCTTTGTGTATCTAGAACACGTTCTAACTTGGAAAAAAATTCTTGGGTAACTTTCTCTAATCTCCCAACTACATTGGACCCAGAATCCCTAAAGTTTGCCCTGCATTGGGGTTTGATGGAATTTGGGTCAGTTCTAACAGTAGACCTTTGTGCACCAGCCTACTATGCCCCAACCCAATGGGATCGTATTGCTAGAGCATCATTTATCCCCAAGCCTATGGTGGCCTGTAACATGGAGGTTATTCCACGTGTGGCAGTCATTGGATATTGTTCAGAGTCTTCTTTGTTGATACAAACCAAGCACAACCACGCTGCTCATGGTGTAATGCTTTGGGCCATATATATACTAGATGCACTGCTTGTAAACAAGCTCTCTCATCTAGCAGCCAAGTCCCTCTGACAGGTAACAAACGTTCCCATACAGCAGCAGCGGCAATCCTGCAACCTACCCATTGGGTGCCTGTATAAGATCTAACCCCTGCTGCCCTTCATGTGGCAGTTGAGCAGGCACAGCCAGTAGCACAGCTTTATTCCCTTAGTACTGAAAACCCTCTGCCAGTTGGCACCCCTTCTAAGTTGCCAGACACTTCACCAGCACAAAATAAGAAAAAATCTGCTTCACATAAAGCTAACCCAGAGGAAGTTAATCCAGGGGTGGCATCTAAGACTAATTTAGTACCACAAGACACTCAGAGAGGGGAGCAGGTATGGAGGACATCAAGTAGAGGTGAAGGCTCAGAGTCAACTCCCCCACCTTCTAAGGGGATTGCACTCATACTTCATTCTCCATATTGAAGGAGGTGAACATGGACTCTGATACTTCAGAGGATGCTCAAATGGAGGAGTCCATGGAGCGCCCTCAGGATACTTTTGTGAAGAGTAGTGGGGGTAGTATCCTGGGATGGCTTACAGGCTCATCAGGCCGTTCAGCTCAGAATAACCCCTCTCCTCTAGATCAATCAGCTCAGATTGCTGATAAAAGTCAGGCTCAAGGACTTAAAATGGGCAGCCTTATGGATGCAGGTTTAAGCTTAGGTAGCCCCCTGGGATACAGAGGGGGACAGCTATGAGGCCCCAAAGGGACACCCTGACCCTG